>CAWUFW010020119.1:0-161896 GCA_963921515.1 Calotriton arnoldi
CCCTGGGTGAGGTAACTTTAGCATTATGGTGCTCCTGTGGGTGTGGGCCCTAGAACTACTTACCCTGTAAGTGGCTTGCTTGTAGCTACGCTAGAAGTGCCCTAAAACTCATATTTTCTAAGTGCGACAATTGCGCTGACTCGTACAGGGTTCGCGTCTGTGTTAGACACATCGCGTCCATCTCCCTTGTAACACTATCTATAACCGTGTCCTTCGACTCGTACTGAGTCTGATCGGTGTTCGCCTCGAACACACAAGGGGCCTGCAACATTGAAATCTCCATTGCGCTGACTCGTACAAGGTTCGCGTCTGTGTGAGACACAGCGCGTCGATCTCCCTTGCAATTCTATCTGTAACCGCGTCCTTCGACTCGTACAAGGACCGATCAGTGTGTTCGCCTCGAACACGCAAGGGACCTTTAACATTGAAATCTCAATCGCGTCTGTTCGCATAGACTCGTACAGGACTCGCACCGGTGCCAGGACACCGCGTCCGTCCCCTGTGGGTCTCCTACAACTACCTGGGGTGGTTCTTAGGGGTCCCTCGATTCTAACTGCTCTAGACCTAGGTCTAGCCAAACTAAGATTGTGATATTTGATTGTGCTAACTTATTTTGATAACATTTGATTTGTACATATATTCCTGACTTCTAATCTCATAAAGAGATTAGTAGAGAGTTGTTTATTAATAAATACATATATATTTGATATATATACCTGTGTGGTGTCTTTTCATTTGGTGATTCAAGAGATTGTGTGGTAAAACAAGCTGCTTTACATTCCTCCAAGACTTAGCCTGAAGGCTGCTCTCCACAGCTACCACTAGGATAGCTTTCTATAAAGGTTGTCTTAAACCTATCTACCATAAGAGTCGAGTTGTTCTGGTGCAAGGTGTCCACTTTAATTAGTGAACAGCATATACCAGGCCAACTTCTCACAATCATCACAGACATTGTGGCCAAATATCCAGGGAGCACCGATGACTCATACATGTTCAGGCACAGTGGCGTATACCAACGACTAGAAAAAGGGGATTTTGATGAAGGATACCTACTAGACACTGGAATGTCATGTCCACAGTAAAATGTATTAGCACATTCATTACACTCTGTTTGTTGTCTCACCATTATATGTGTCACACCAGGTGACAGTGCTTAGGCCCTGTGGCCATGGAGCCTCACACCCTACCTGTCTCCCAACAACCCACGTGAAAGGCGTTACAACATGGCAGATAGGCGCACCAGGTCCGTGATGGAGCACACATATGGGCTGCTAAAATCGCTCTTCCGGTGCCTTCACTAGAGTGGTGGAGCCTTGCAGTATGCGCCTGAGACTGCATGCAAGATTGTGGCAACCTGTGCCATACTCCACAAGATTGTGGCAACCTGTGCCATACTCCACAAGATTGCCTGCAGGAGAGGCTTACCCATAGAGGTGTCTGGATCAGACTCGGAGGATGATGACACTGGCCCACCTGTTCAACAGCCACACGAGGAAAGCAGTGCAGCAGAGGGGAGAAGGCGCTGGGACCACATTAGCAGACATTACATTGCACGGTAAGATATCTCCATTTTCACAATTCTCACCATAAATGACAAAACATGTATCAATTAATGCAACCTTTTAATGTCAGGGTACACAAAACACATTGATGGACAACCTGTCCATCATAAAGAACAGAACAGAAATGGATGCACATTTTGTGCGGTTACCCCGCCACCATTATAAACAATAAAGCAGGCAACAGAAAGGCACACTGTCAGTGTGCAGTTATTTCTTGGGTGTATGTCTGGCATGGGAGGTTCTGGCAGGTGGAGGTGCAGGTGGGCGGCTGCTGCGCCTACGCATTACACGTGCGTCTTACACACTACTGAAGCTTGAAACCTCACTGTCTGGTGCCTCCCCAGTGACATCACTGGCAATGCTGGCGGTCTGAATGTCCTCCACACCTGCAGTGATCTGGCCACGTGAAACATCACCACTGTAGTGGCCCATTTCAACCTGCAGGGCCACGATGCACTTGGAGTGCTGAGTGGTGCCTCCCAGTTGCCCTGGTCCTTGCCTCCATCTGGGTTGCTCGGCTATGCTCCCTGCTTTTTTTGCTGTCTTCGATCCTCTGCCAACTCGGTGCATAGTTGCCCAATCGCCTTCATTAGGGCTTCAAATTTTGCATCCAGGTGGGCCTGGTTGTCAGCCAACTGCTGGGTAATGCTAGTAAATCCATGGGTCAGCTTGCGATTTATTAACCTCATCTGTTCCTGCTGCAGGCGCTGAACGTGCAGCGTGGCCTCCTCTAGGCTGCCATACACTGCCTGGTTGCTGGGTCCTGTCTGGGAGCGAGAGGCCTGCCTTGTCTGCTGGCGCCTCCGTGACTGTTTTATTGCGCGCAGCTGCCAGATCTTATTGACAGGAATGTACTGAGGAGTAGCAGGCTGATGGAAACCCAAGAGCTCAATTGCTGCTGGCTGTGGGTAGCTGGACCCAGCACTGGCCATGTGATCCTGTCCTTCCTCCATCTGGGCCTGGTCCTGGTCTTCCCCCTCATCATCAGCCCTTTCCTATTCTTCACAGGTGTATCTATGTGGGAAATAGGGAAATGAATAAAATGAACATGTGGGACACTATCTCATTGTTCGTACTATGTTATTCAGTTTATGTCTGATAGTTTATTCACTGTTTATGTACATGACTACATTTCCCAGAATGCACCAGGTGTGACATTTTGATCATCTAAATGGACCATCCAGGTATAGCAGGGTGAGTTGCATGCATGTGGACAGCAGGTTGTGGCAGGAATGTTGGCATAGTAGTATTGTACTTACCTGCGAATGGTGGGGGTGCAGCCACTGCCCCTGGTTCCAGTGTAGTCTCAACCATTGCCTATGCAGTTGAGGGTGGGGGGACATTAGAGGGACCTCCAGTTCCCTGGGAATCCCTCTCCTTGGCCCGAGAGCGCAGGTCATACCAGCACTTTATCTCATCAGTGGACCGGTCTGCCACACCCAGGCATTGATGCGCTGCTGCATTCCCCTCCAGATTCTTCTTTCCTCAGACTCTGGGACAGTCAGAGGAGCGCGTCCTAATAGCTGCTGATGGTGGTTGCAACATTCCTCTGTGAGGATTTCCAGTTTCCTCTCCGAGATCTTAGGTTTGGGCATCACTCCCCAGCTGCTGTCTCAGTCTTGTCTGCTGCCATCGCAGTGGTATGTTTGGAGCCTGCATGCACTCTAGGTCTGGGCTGCAGGAATGTGATATTACAGGAAATCCTGGGGAGATCTGATCTTATGAACAACAATCATTTTTTACAGAAACAAACTTCTGTTACGGTTTGATATGAATTCCATTCAGCAGAATCGAAGTTTATTCTTTCATAGATCAAGAAATCATGAGGCACAAAATCAACAGTCAGGTGAGTGGTGAGGAGATATGTAGCACCTACCCCAAGTGTTAAAAACCAAAACCATCAAGAAAAGAGGAAAGGTGACAATGTGAATAAACACACATGGTATATTGGTCATCACTTTTTAAGACAGCCAAGTTACATTTTGCATATGTTTCCAGTGTTAGTTTACACAAGAATGTTTCCCTAGGTGCAGGAATTGTAATTGATACAGATCCTATGCTAGAGTTCGCTCACTCACCTCTGCTCTATGGTGCAAGGCTGTAGTGATAGCGGCAGCAGGGCAGTGGTACTGAATATGGCTCTGCCCTGTGCTTCCCCCTTGCACAGAGCAGTGCAGCGCATTTGTTTCTGCTCTGCTCTGCAGGAAAAATGAGTAAACCTGCTCCCAAGTGTACTTTTCTGCTAATGAATCACTTATCTTTGACTGCACAGAAGACTTGTCTTCACTTTCCCTGGAGGTAACCCTTTCAAGCAAGCCTCTGGCCTGCGAGTTGCAACACTAGAGCACAGGACAGTGGCCTATGGCATGGACATTGCTGTAGACTCTACCCAAAGCCATAGGCTACCTGCCCATCCCCTGATCCTGTGTCCTGAGAAAGAAGAGCTCAGCAACACTTCCTGATTGACCAGAAAGTTTCTAGCCCCACTTTACAAAGTCAAACTAGCCTGAAATACTTAGGGGTATATTCACAAGAACGTGTGCTAAATATCTCCAAAAAATGTTAACGCAACTTTACACATTGCAGTCCATCGTGGGAAAATAAGCCCGTGTTAACGTGGAATTCACAACACGGCGGTACCATGCGATAGTCTCCTGAAACCGGGAACAATGTCCGCGATACAACCACCTCGACGGCGATAAAAACACAAACCCCAACACCAAAAAACGTGCGATGAGCCCATTCGCGATGAGGAAATCAGCGATAAGCAGTGCCAGGCCTGCCATACACACCCGGCAGGTGGGAAAATCACTACAAAAGGAGAAAAAACACACAAACACAAAATGACCAACACCCAAGCACCATGGAGGCAGCCGGAGCAGGCACAGAAGACGAGCGCAACCCCACAAGTACCCCGGACGACCAGCCCGGGACCACGGTGACAGGGAAGGGCAAGGACAAGAAGAAGAGGAAGACGAAGTACAGTCCGCAGGAGAATCGGATCCTGGTCACGGAGGTGATAGAACACCATCAACAACTGTTCGTCACCTCCAATGTGTCATTGGGCACCAGAAATGGAATATGGCGGTCCATCGTGGACAAGGTGAATGCCGTCGGAGAGCACAAGAGGTCAATGGACGAGGTCAAGAGGCGATGGATTGACATCAAGCGCAAGACCAAGGAGAAACTCGCAGCCAACCAGAAGGCAGCAATGCAGACTCGAGGTGGGAGGCCTGCGCCACAGCAGGAGCTGGATGACATGGAGGAGCTGGTGTCGACAGTCATCAGTGTGGAGACCGTGGCAGGAGTTGGGGGACCGGACACTGCTCGACAGAACACAACACAACCGCAACAGGGTGAGTGACCACCAGGTACTAGGGGGACGGGGGGAGATGGCCACAATGGCACACATGCACAATCAAGCAGGGCACAGTGCACACCCACAATGATTCTGGATCATGGCCCTGAGCCACAGACTGTCACAATGTACATTGCCATGCTGTCTGAATGTGAACCTGTACCATGCGGCTACATACATGCGGACACATTGTAATACACCATCTCCCCTTCACATTGCAGGGGCATCATCAACACCTCCTGCAGAGCAGTCCCAGCCACTCTTCACTGATGACGAGGAGGACACCACCAGCATCGACACCCAAGCCCTCCAAGACATCATTGAACTCATCCGCCAATCACCTCCAGGACCAGGGCAGCCCAGCTGCATCGAGGAGACCCCACCCACTCCACAAACCACCCAGCAGGAGGCACCCACAACCCCAACTGTCTCCCAAGACCCCCAGGAACAACACATGGCCTTCCAACGCCGTGTGCTGGAGGGCCAGAGGGAGACGGCTGAGCAGGTGCGGGTGGGGGTGGGGTTCGACCTCATGGCTACAAAACTGGACGCCATCCATGGGTGTCTAGGTCCCATCAGGGACCAGCTCCAGTCCCTAACGGACACCCACGGCCCGCTCCATGGTCTCCAACGAGCCATGACTGACATTGCTGGAGTCCTGATTCAGAGACAAGAACACCTGTCTGCTCAGAGTGGCTCCAGCGATTCCAGCCGTGAGCTGGCACACATGCGGAGGCTCATGGAGGACATGGTGCGGATGGATGCGGAAAGGATGGCAGCCACCGCTGCACATCAGCAAAATGTGGCTGGCATCTACCAGGCCCTGCATGTCCTCATCATGGCATTGCTGCCACAAGGCATGGCGATGATGAATGCTGCTGCCCCCACACCATCCACATCTCTACCCCCTGGTGTGTCAGTGCCTCCCAGTGTGGCAGGCGTATCCACTCCGGCACCTGATGTGTCACTGCCACACAGTGCGGCCGACAATCCTCCTCCGGCCCATGGGGTGTCAGTGGCACACAGTGCCGCAGCCGGTACTGCAACACCCACAGGTGGGGCAGAGCCCACATCCGAGGACGAGGATGTGGATGGGATTGAGTTCAGTAGGAGGCACTAGCATTCATGTCCGCCACCTTGCCTGTTTCTGCTTGGTGCCGCACATGGCCCCATGACCTGCCACTGACCCCTGATACACTCCGCTGCACTCACCTTGGACCGCGACATGGACTGCCATATCCTGTTCGATGACCAATGACACAGCGACCAGACTGCGGACTGTACCCTTCCTCTTCCACAGTACTTGTCATCCCCGGATGGACTCTGGCTGGCCCTCCACGGGCCCATATTGTGTAGTGTGCTTGGCATGGACCTGTACTGCTCCAGCTGCAATACTCCACCAGATGTGCAATAAACATCCAGAAACGCACTGCTGTGTCATGTCCTTCATCATTCATGTATGAATGTGTGGATGAATGTAGGGACAGTGATTTCCCTCACGTCAATGATGATCATCTACTGGGATGCCAGTCACAGTGTGCCACATTGCCTATTGTGTTCCGCTTGCCGTGGACACTACAACAGGGACACACGCATTAGTCACTTCCATGTCCGGACATGGACTGAACCACGCCCTGAGCCCCCGAGTCATTGTTGCAAGCCTTGCACTGGTCCGGCGTACTCCAGGCCAGACCACTCCGCCTACGCTCAGAGGGGGGGCCCACATAGCTACATGTCGCAGGCGTACACACTGGTGGTATGCAGGTCACTGGTCTAGTTGTCAGCATGTCACGGCCACTCCCTGAGGGCAGGTTTGCACACACACCACACCCATCCGGCACAGGCGTCACAGGCCATGTGACCCCGCCAATATAAGGGGCCGACAACGTCACATTCCCCACTGCCGGTGGTAACTGGATGACGGACGCTCCACGGTTCTCAATCATAAAGGGCCCATGAGTTGTTGAGCACAGGGTTGGTCGCACCCGAAGCCTTGTGCCCGTCACGGGCCTACCACCACGTGGCTCTGACTGGGGTTGCACAGGGTTAGTGGCACCCGAAGCCTTGCGCCCGTCACGGGCCTACCACCACGTGGCGCTGACTGGGGTTGCACAGGGTTAGTGGCACCCGAAGCCTTGCGCCCATCATGGGCCTACCACCACGTGGCGCTGACTGGGGTTGCACAGGGTTAGTGGCACCGAAAGAGCTGAGCGGGTGTGCAGCCTGCGATGATGACGTGTGCACTGATGTGGTATCTGCCATTGATGCCTCAGGACTCAGCGTCATGTGTGGGACCTGCTGTGCCGCGGGGCGTCTCCGCATGATGTGGACCATGCCATGGTGGCGGGACCGGGAGCTTGCACAGGCACGTGGTGTGCCCACTGGTGGACACACCGTTGGCGGCAGGTGAGCAGTGGGCCCGGGGTGTGCAAGTGCGGACAGCCAGTGCTGGCCGGCGGGAGGGGGTGGGGTGCGTGTGCATGCGTGCGCAGGGACGGACAGGCGTTGTTGCCGTGTGCTGTGTGATGGACTCTGCCATGATTGACTCTGGCCTCGATTGCAGGTTGCAGACCTGGTGTCTTGTAGTGTATCCCGGCACGTGGTTGGAGACACACCGGTGGCAGCAGGTGAACAGTGGGGCCTGGGTGCGCAGGGGCGGCAGTGTCTCTCTCTCTCTCCCTTCCTTCCCTCTCTCTCTTACTCTCTCTCTCCCTTCCTTTCCTTTCCTTCTCTCTCTCTCACTCTCACTCCTTTCCTTCCCTCTATCACTCTCTCTCTCTCTCCCTTTCCTTCTCTCTCTTTCTCTCTCTGCCTTTCTTTCATTTTCCGTTTCTCTGTGTCTCGCTCCTTTGATGTGCGCATGGCACACGTTCTGATTTTGTGCTTTATTTTCCAGGATGTGACATTGAGATTGTCCCGGACGGACCCGACAGGAGTCTTCCGCATTGGTGTTTTGTGTTGTATTTCAATAAAGTTTTTGGTTGTTACTTCAGTGCTGTGTGACTGTTTCTCGTTCTTCTGGCCACACATGTGTGTTATTTTTTATCAATGTGCGTCATCAGGCGCTTTTTGTGGCTCTTGTGTCGTGCACGGTATGTGTATGTCGGGGGGGTTGGGGGTGGTGGCGGTGGGTGTTGTGGCCCTCATGGGTATCGGAGCTGCATGATCATTGTCTCCATGGCATCTGTGGGTCTTCGGGTGTGGCTCTTGGCTGGGCTCCCTTTCATGCTGCAGGTAGTCGTCCTGCTTTACACCAGCAAAAGGCAGGTGTTAAATCCCTGGTGCTACCGCGGCTTATCGCCTGTTTTTGGTTCGCATCGCAGATCTGGCAGTTCGTTGTGAAAGTGGTGTTGTGGTTTTTTCGTGTGTTTTTGCACGGGAACGCCTACTCTGCATCTCATTAGGGTTAGTTGGTGGTGTCCACCGTGGTGTTAAATTTTGGGGCAGTTATCGCGGGAATACTGGCGAGGTCGGCAGTTTGCAGCAGCTTGTGAATGGGGTGTTAAATCTATCTCCACTTTTGATGAGTTAAGGTGGAGATAAATTGGAGATAAGTCCTTGTGAATATCCCCCTAAGTTCTTGGTTGCAATTAAATTTACAAGGAGACCTTATAAACTTCAAACTCTCTCCTCAGAGGCAAAGTGGTGTCAAGAACCGCCCCATGTTTTAATTCTAATGCGCTGAAGGTGATTTCTGTCGCTTTTTACCAAATCAAAGCCTCATCTTCTTCCAGCTGAGGAAACTCTTCACAGGCTACATAATTACAGACTCCAGGACATAGATTTACAAAGGCTTTGCCTATGGTTTGCATTACTTTTTTAACAAAGGCACTGTGCAAAATCCTTTTTGGTATTCACAAAATAACACAAGTGGCTATTTGTGTTGCTGTGTAAAAAAAAGAAGTAACGCAGTGCGTTGCACTGACTTGCATTACTTTGCATCAGGGAGATATTACGTGGTTAGTATATGGGTGATCCCAAGCATCCCCCCCGGGGTTTTCTACAAAGACTTGTGGGTATGGATTTGTGCCAGAATCATGCACCTGGCTGAGGCTGGCATAACCTCTATGCATGTGTGGTACATTCTGCAGCTCACACACAAAGAGGAAATAGCTTCAAAGGATAGTTTTTGTGCAGGAAGGTACTCCTTGTAGGAATTGTAATGGAATGGTATCATGACCACAATGCAGACACCGTTGCACTATGGCACAAGGGTGGCTGCGTGTATGCTAGGTAGCATAAAATGCACCTGTGCATGGAGAGAGCAGACTTAGCCATTGCTCTGAAGATTTGGCGTAGCTCTGCTCTCTCCAGGTGATACAGTGCAGCGCAGCTGCTTTGCCTGATGCACTGCGTTGCACCACTTCTTTCTAAATCTGGCTCTCCATTTGAATTCGGCAATGACTCCTGTTATAAAAAAACAGATAGTCTATTTATTACTGATGGTGGTCTTATGCGCAGCAGGAAGGCAGCAAAGAAAACTATCTCCAGGTGGAGATTGTAACCCTATGAACAGAGGGATACAAACTCCTCAAAGCTTCACACTCATTCCACTAGAGCTGAGGCTTTGGTCTTCCATGGTCAATCTTCTCATTGTTCCTAAGGCCTGCAGAGCACACCTGGGCGGCTGCTCTTTTCCTGTCTGCACAGCTTTGCCTCCAGCCATCCGCACGGAACCTGGGGGCATATTTACAAGGGGATTGCGCCACCGGACTGTCACTGTTTTTGATGTTCTGGTGGCGCAATGCCCTGCACCATATATACAAAGCGACGTTAAGGCACTTCGCTTGGCTTAACGCTGCTTTGTAAATATGGTACCCTTTCACGCAGATATCTGCATGAAAGAGGCGTGCCATGGGTGCTGCTGTAGGTTTGTGCAACGAGGAGAAATACTCTTATTTCTCTTTGTTTTTAGGTCTCGCCTACGCAGCGCGCATGCGCTGCTTAGGAAAAAGACCTATAGAAATCGCTTCGGCTTTTCAGCCAAAAACATGCACGCATTGCATTGCTTTCAATGGCAATGCGTGCACGTTAGCATTCCCTTGCGGGAGCGAGCTTTGGCAACATATGTTTGCTCGCTCCCGCAAGGGAATCGCTGTGTGTTCTCTCTCACTCCCCACCCCTCCCACTTGTTAGCCCAGTACTGCCGCACTCCCCCCACCCCTACTTGCGCGAGGCGCGCGCGCTTGTTTTGTTGGCTGTAGACTGAAAATTGCTGTCTACATTTCAAGTATTATTTGAAGATACTCGGTAATATTGTAGTGTGCTTTGCATGTAAGTGTTTCTTATGCATTAGACGTGCACACTCTACTTTCCAATGAATATATGAGCGAGAAATGCACAGCCAGCCCACTGTCTCCCCCTCCCTTGGAAGCAAACGCGTGCCGCTTGTTTTTTTTGCAGATTTATATAGCGCGAATTCGACCCGAAGGTAGTGGAGCGCTTTAGGTGAGCACCGGTTACATTACACAAGGACACATTCATTTTTGGTAGGCACGGGGAGATGAAGTGATTGGCCCAGCCCACGCCGAGACTCGAACCTGCTTCTCCAGTTCCAAAGCCGGCAGTTCTGGCCGTTAGTTTGTTGGCCTGTTTTTGGCGACCCCTGGCACAGGGCATTCAGCAGTGGCGGTTTACGAATATGTGCAGACAACACTCGGAAGCCCCTACAGTTGGAGACGGGTCTGAAGACTCAAGACTTTGGCTTTTGGAAAATGCCCACGAGTAACCAGCTCTGAGCGATGGCCCGTTGCTCCTTCTGCGCACGAGAACGGGTTTCGACCAAATCTTCGTCGCCTTACTAGCCTTCATCGGCATTGGACAAATGCATGGCATTTGTGTGTGCTCTTTTATGGGGTGAGTGACGGCCATAAATGCCAGGGTTAACAACACAACAAAGAAACTGTCTGAAAGAAGAACTTGTACCAGTGCGCGAGAGATAGAGAAACAGAGCTTGTTGGGCAGAGCAGGGCAAAGCAAACCACCTGCCCCTGGCAGCAGAAGAACTTCTCATGGACACTTTGATGCAAACCCGAGGCAGGATGTGTCAGATTGAAAGAACCCATCAGAGTGCACTCTGAGACAGGGCGAAATACATCACCAACTAGGAGATCAGAAGCGGCCCTTACTGTGCCAGCCTTCCGCCCCATACCATAGTGGGTCAGACCAGGAACCCATCCGGGGGTGAAGTGTACCAATATCAGGACTCCGCTTGGACCTGCCACCCCGTACCCATCTCAAGTCCGTCCGTTGTTTTATAATCTGATTGTGCATTACTTAGAAAAAGCTCTGTATAGATTCAATAAATACATGTTTTGCTCATGTGCGGTGCTCGGATGGTTTCTAAACTCTACTCTCTGCTTCCTAAAAGAGCCCGTATTCCCCAAGCAGAAACGCACAATTTTAGAGTACAAACTTCCCACATCACCTTTAGAGGTCTACGTTGCACTTTCGCTCTTTTCAAACCATGTTAAGAGTAACAGGAATTGTAGCTTTTCAGCTCCGTCTCTTGTTACAGACTTTGTGCAAACAAAGGCTTGGCTTCTGCTAGTCCAGTCCAAAAATACAAATATTCTGGTCCTTACACATCTGTCTGGCCAGCAGAAAGTCTTGCGCCAAAGTGGAGTAGCCACGGACTCCTGCAGTCCCTGCCTCGGACCTGCCTGGCGTGTTTCCAGACCAACAGGAGATCTGTAGACCGGGATTTGAACTGCTGCCGCTGGAGTAGGCTGGCTTGGATTATTATCATGAGGTCCTATGCACGGCACCAGGCCCGGGACACCCTGCACACCAGTGCCTGGGAACTTCTTTTTCATTAAAACACCCTAATAACTGTTAAATTTGAATAAAGGGTTCATTTTATTTTTTAATATATCCCCCTTCCCATTTTTTAGCCTTCTAGGTGAGACTTGAATCTGCTCTACTGTGTAGGAATCTCATGTCATCTCGGAATATGGCCTGCTCACCTGGTTGTCCTGGTGCTTGGCTCTGCTACAGGCTTCGCTCTGCCATCTCCTGCCTGCTTAAAACGGTACACAAGTAATCCCGACAGCTGCAAAAGCTTCAGCTGCAAATGTTTACAAATCTGTTGTTTTCTTGCATAATGCTCTAGGGGACAGGGTTGTCAATGTTGGTTCAGTGTAAAAAATAGGAAGTCAAATCCTGCCAATGATTCTGAAAATGAATGCCCATTTAGTTACCCTTTGTCACGGTGGCAGATTAAACTAGATGCCGAGGAGTGACACAATTCGGCCGGGGCAGCCAAAGAAAAAGTGGTCCGCATTCGCAGATCTCAACCTTTTGCAATATACTGCTTGGTTAGGATAATGGAGCCAAATAATGGCAAACATATGCAGTGATAAAAGTATTTTAAAGCTTACAGGTCCAGTGCATCAGTGCAACACCACCTCAGCAAATATTCAGCACTACCTCAGTATCAGCGCAGCGCCACTTCAGCACCACTCAGCACCACTTCTGCATCACTCAGCAGTACCACTGCAGCACAACCTAAGCATCACTCGGCAGCACCTGAGCACCACCAAAACACCTCAGCACAGCACCACCTCAGCATCACTCAGCCCGAGCGCAGCACCAACTCAGCACCAGCGCTGCACCATCTGAGCACCAGCACAGCACCACCTTTGCATCAGCTCTGCACCAGTGAAGCACTACCCCACTACCAGCCGTGTTTATGTTCCCCCCCATAACAAAGAAAACCTTTAACAAACAAGCATTAGAATAGTCAGGAAGAATTTGCTAGCATTGCAAGGAGAAACAAGCATTGGCATAGCCAATAGGTCTCGCCTTTGGGATCTTATAAGTGTTTAACCATGCAATGGTTGATGTTGTTGCAGCAAGGATATTGTGCTGCATAACTAAATACTTATAAGCTCCCAAAAGCGAAAACTATTGGCTATGCCAATGCTTTTTTGTTAGGCACGGGGAGATTAAGTGATTTGCCCAGAATCACAGGATGTTGAGCGTCGTTGCCGAGACTCGAACCCGGTTCCCCAGCTTCGAGGTCGACCGCCCTAGCCGTAAGGCTACATCCTCTCACTGGATAATGCAGCGCTTAATTTGAGCAGGTGGTTACCGGTGCTCAGCACTGGCACTTAATTGCCAACACCGGCACTTATGACAGTCAGCCATATGGTGGCGCTGTTTGTCTACTTTAGAATGAACAACAACAGTTGTTTATTGATTCAATATAAATTAAAAATGACTAATACCTGCCGCCAAAGCCATTCTCGCATCTTTTTTTTTTATTGATTATTTTTTTATATAGCGCAAACTCGATACTAAGGTATTGGAGCGCTTTACATAAGCACCGGTTACATTTGGGGGCCTGGAATAGTCAGAACTGCCACACTTGTAGTAGTGCAATGGTTAGTAGTTATGATGATACTGTAATTGGCAGCTCTGACAGCGTCAATGGGTGGTGGAAGTGGAAGTGGCCTCCTGACGAAGGCCCTGGCAGTTATAATTTTACATATATAGCACTGGTACCTGCACTCTCCTGCACATACCTGTTGGGTACTCCTGGTGAAATACTGGGAAGTAAACCAGTTTTAAAACATCTGGGATTTAGAAAACGAAAAGGATGTGTGGTGTCCTAGTTCGCCCAGGCCCCAGAGACCTCGCTTTCAACTGTCAGCGGCGAACAGCTGAACATATCCTGAAATGTCCTTGATGCCAGGGATTTTTCTCTCTACGCGTTCGGGCTATAGAGGATTTTTAGGTCTCGCCTGAGCCAGCGCATGCGCTGCTCTGGCGAGAGTTTTAGTAAGCGGGTTTTGGAAGTGCAAACAGCAGTTTGCTGGCGACCAGCTTGCGTTCACGCGCGATCATGCGCCATATGGCTTCCCTCGCCGTCTGGCTTACCTCGCGATTACTTTCACGGCCGCGCGGCCATGTCAGTTTCACGGCCGCGTGGCCATTGCTTGTTTCTGTTTGTCGTTTGCTTACAATGGTGGCACCCGCGCTTGAACTTTAAACATCTTAAGCGCGGATGCCGTGATTGCTTCAAAAGTAAAGAAATAGAAAAAAATACTTTTCTATTTCTTTACTTTTGAGCAATCGTGGCACCCGCTCTTTAGCTTAAGATATTTAAAGCTAAAGCGCTGGTGCCGCAATTGTAACTAAAGTAAATGAATAGAAAAAAAGTGTGCCCGGCATTTTCTTTTCTATTTGATTACTTTTGTTACATTGCACCCTGCGCTCCGACAGTTTTCCATGGCGTGCTGACGAGCGCTTGAGGCATTGCACCCCCTCCTCTTGTTTTATTTGCAGGCTGCACTCCGACAGGTTTTCGTGGAGCTCAGTTCAGTATCCGTATCGCCACTTCTAAAACACCCAGCTTTATCTCGCTTCCCCACCCACCCCGTTACTGCTTCAACTCGCTCCCAAGAAACCAGTCTGCAGCCTTTCCTGTTATTTTTTGACACAACCTCGAGCCCTCAGATGTCCCTGAGTGGTCCGCTGGCAGCATGCTATAGCAGCTCCCCGCACCAGCCCCGCACATGAACGTGCCCGCCAGCAGTGCATTTGAAAGACCCACTTTGCTGAGCATCGCGGAAGTGGAGAAAAGGCAGTTTGGTCATTTACTCATCTCGCTCCGCCACTTGCACTCCTTTCTATCTCACTTCCCTGCCCCCTTGTGCCTGGTGCTCCTGCCTCCATCCCTCCTGCCACTGACTCAGACATTATCATGTGACATGCTCCATAAAGGCTTCCGGGCACAGGAATTCTGTCTCGGACCTGGTCACGTGATGCGTTCCATAATGGCTTTGAGACACCAGAATTCTGCTCAGTAGAATGTGGCCATTTAAAGTGTTTGACTATTATCAAAAAGTTTTAGTAGAAATGGGTTCCCGTCACGGTCGGTCCTACTGCGTCCTCTTTCCCATCTTTCTCCTTTTGCGGTAAGCTTTAATTGCACTTTCTCTTTCTAGTTGAACAGAGTGAGCCAAGTGCGCCCTCCAACTGCAGGAAGCGGCTAACCCTAAACAGCCGACACCCCAGAAAGGCTTTTACAGATCAAAAGAAATCACAATCTCCACCGCCACAGGGGCCTTGCAGCGGAGAAGCCAAGATGCACCAGTGACGTTTCTTTATTTCCCCGCAGAGTGCTCTGAAATCCCTGCGCTCTGAAATCCTCTCCTGCACTGCAGTTTAATGAGATGGTTAAAAATTCCAAGAATCAGAAGTCGGGTTTTTGTCTGCTTAGCGTGGAGAGTTTATGTGCACATCGAAGCATTTCAGCTGAGGTCAGGTAAACCGTAAACAATGTTGCACTCCTAATGAAGGCACATGCTCAGATTTGCCGAGATTCATTATTTTTAAATAGCCTCATCTGATGCTGTGAACAAAGTGACAGGTAAGACTGCAATGTGCAGAGCTTCATGCAGTCACATGCCATTTTGCAAAAGAGTCAATCTGCAGTCCAGCTCCAACTATCACTTCAAGGAATGAAGCTAAAGCAGACATTTTTAATAAATAAAGTTTGCTGAGATGGGTGGATGAATGTAGGATTCCCGCTACAGTGGTCAAGACCCAATGGTGAAAATGGCACGCGCCTCACGAATGGCTGCACCCAGGAGCCATTAGAACAAGCATTGGCATAGCCAATAGGTCTCGCCTTTGGGACCTTATAAGTATTTAGTTATGCAGCACAATATCCTTACTGCAACAACATTAACTGTTGCATGGCTAAACACTTATAAGGTCCCAAAGGCGAAACCTATTGGCTATGCCAATGCTTGTTTTATTTTTCTATGTGTGCTGCATTCTGCAGCAGACATAGAAAGATCAAAAAGCCATTAATGATTGTTTTGTGCAGGAAGGTGTGCCTTCCTGCACAAAAACGATCATTAAATAATGGCAATTTGCTACTTCTATGTGTGCTACAGAATGCAGCACACATAGAAGTAACAAATAGTTATTATGGATTGTTTATGTGCAGGAAGGGACACCTTCCTGCACATAAACAATCATCCCTACAACGCAGGCACCATTGCACTATGGGGCAAGGGTGTCTGTGTTGGCGCTAGGCCGCTATTTTTAGCACCAGCGCAAGTGAAAACTCAGGGTGCGCCGTATTCTTGTAAATACAACACACCCCTGCATTTCTTAAATGACGCATTGAGGTGCTGCAAAAGTTGCTGCCACGCTGCGCCATTTCGTTGTGCATATGCCCCCTCATCTCTTGAAGTTGCGTACCCTTTAAAGACCTTGTACTGCAAACTATAGGCCACATTTACTATATTTTGATGCACGCCAGAGCAGCACGCCTTCCTGCTGCGCTGCCATGGACCAAAATAAAAAGGCAGGAATGTGCCATATGTACAAGATACTGCGCATTCCTGTCCTTCTCCCCTGCACCAGCGCACAAACAGAAGCCGTGTGCCAACGCAGACCCCCTGTGTCATGTTGCAAGCGTGCCTGCGTTGCAGGGGTGATTGTTTTTGTAGTACCAAGACGAAACAGCAAGCCAAACATCTACACATCAATGTACATGTGACGCACTTCCCCCTAAGCAAAAAATCCCCCATAATGAGTCCAATGTTTCGAGTATTACACTCATGCGGTGTGCACATACACCACTCCCGCTGTTTCCAGAGAGCAGTCACCAAGACCAATGTTGAATCAATCACAAATGTGGATTGCACCACCAATTCCAAGTTCCAAAATGATTATTTCCATCCAATACTTGTTATCGCAACCATTCTTTATTCTTCACTTCAAAATTTTGTTAAAACAGCCAACGCGTTTCGTCCAAATTCTGTGGACTTCCTCAGGGCGTGATATCTTAGTTAAGTCCTCCATTGATTATTGGTATTTAAGACAACACTGTTGGGTTCCTGTACCACAGTGTATGTCTTTGATTTAAACTGATCCCTCCTATATCCAGGGGATACTACACAGACCAAGACGCGGAACATGGCATTTTGAAGGAATACGCGGGGTGGCACAGGAGCCGAGTAATATTAAACTTCACCTGGATATAGGAGGGATCAGTTCAAATCAAAGACATACACTGTGGTAATGTGGTAGTGTGGTGTTGTCTTAAATACCAATAATGATTGTTTTTGTGCAGGAAGGGACACCTTCCTGCACAAAAACAATCATTGATGTAATTTTCCTCTTTCTATGCATGATGCAGTATGCAGCACGCACAGAAAGAGGAAAAAACGAGGAGAAATGAAAGTGTTTCTCCTCGTTGCGCCAGAATCCTACGCCTCCCCTGGGAAGGCGTAGGATTCTGGCGCATTCCCAGCTTTACAAAACATTGTAAATCTGGGAACGTGTCAGGTTCCATGGATGTTGCGTGGGAACACCCTCAGCAACACCAATGGAACCCCCTTCCATCCAGAGTAATGTGTGAAAGGGGTCCATATTTACAAGGCAATAAAAAGTCACGCAGGGTGACTTTACATGGTCTTGAAATTATGGGCAAGCCCATTGCGCTGCTGGTGCGTCACAAACAGTGATGCACCAGCGGTGTAATGGGCTTGTAAATGAGGCCCTGCGTATTTACAGGACCTGCCTCCACTCGGATCCTCCTCTCCGGCTTCTCACGGTACAAAGTGCAACAAATACAATACTAGGCAGCACTAGTTTCAGATATTTTAGATCATAAACAAGATTGACTAGATGCCTCTTCCTGTAAAGATGCAGATTTTGGCAAGACGTTCTTCTCGGGTGCATTGCTTGAAGCCTCGACTGATGTGTGATGCCTCCATCTGCAGCACTTTGAAGCAGTGGAGTCTGACTGATCCTGTATTAAAGAAGAGACAGAGACAGAGCAACAGACTGAGGGAAAAGAACCTGCATTTACCCTAAAGGTAGATCCAGTTCTTACAGCCCTGGCTCTCCTCAGAACACCCTCCAGCCATCCCTTCGGATGCCCTGCTACATAGGGAGGGGTGGGACGGGCTCCCGGAGGGCGCCCTGGAAGGAAGGCCTTTTATGCTCCTGCCTCGAGTGCAATCAAGTCTCCACCAGTTGTGCAGGCGGGAGAGCCACAGGTTCACCATAAAAGTAACTTTTCCTGGTCCCTAAACATAACCTCTATATTGATGATAGATACATTTGCCTCTTCTCGGTTACTGTGAGCCATTCAGCATTTTATGACCATTTGCTAAAAGTGTGTTGTGAAACTGTAATTCTTTCGCTCTATGTACCCTCTGCCCCATTACTTTATCCATGGCATTGTGTCATCCTCCACTGATTATTGCAACACTCTCCTCGTCGTATCTCTGCTGTATTCTTCATCGCCAGTCATCGGGTTTACACATCTTTCTTCCCCTTATCTCTATGCAACTAATCAGAAAGACACCCCTACTAGTGGTGCATAATTTATGATTAACTTCAGCACTTGCAACGACCACTACAAACTAAGGAGCATGTTTACATGAAAATGGCGCAGCGCGGTGCCGCAAGCAATTTTGCTGGGCCGAGGTGCGTCATTTTCAAAACGCAGGGATGCGCCGATATGTTATGTTATGTTAATAGATACTTGGCATAGCGCAACAACTCACCCCTAAAGGGCCATCTCGGCGCTGAAGCAACAGACAAATTGAGAAGCAGCCATTAGAACAGCCAGGTCTTAAGATGTTTTTTAAAACCTGAGAACTGCACACCTGAATGAAGAAGGGAAGCTTGTTCCAGCGGTAAGGTGCAAGATAAGAGAAAGCTCGTCCACCATACCTAGACGTACGAATACGCCGGGGACAAAGAAGAAGTTGACTCTTTGATCTAATATTTCTCAAAGGAAGATAGGGAACACGTTTTTCCTGTAGATATTTGGGTCAATTGCCTGAGAAAGCTTTATAAGTCAGGCAGAGCAGTTTGAAAAGGGCTCTTTTCCTTACTGGGAGCCAATGAAGGGCTTTGAGCGAAGGAACTGAAGATATTCTAGGCGGCAATTCATTCACCAAATGAGCTGCAGTATTTTTCACCACCTGCATTTTAGATAGAAGGGTCTCATTGGACGCTACAACAAGTGCATTTCCATAATCAAAGCTTGGATAAGGGACTTCCGAGAGTTCATCGGAAGCCACTTAAAGAGCCTCCTGAAAGGCGCATTGCCCAGTATCACATGCCACAGATGAATGTCACCTGATCCTTCATTCATAACTCATTCTCTAGCAGAATACTCAGGTTTCTTGCTGAGTTTCTGAGTGAAGGAGCGGGATCATACTCGGCAGGCCACCATTCATCTGTCCAGTGGAGCTGTGCTTCGCCGAACAGTAGAATCTCTGTTTTATCCCAGTTTAACTGAAGACAGTTCAGGGACATCCAAGTGGCAATTTTACTCATGCAGGCGAGAAAACGATGCTTAACATTCTCAATGTCCTGCCCAAAAGAGATGACTAATTGGGTATCGTCTGCATAAGAGAGTATTTCAAAACCACAGGACTTGACAAGCTGAGCGAGGGGAGCGACATAGATGTTAAAAAGCATAGGGCTCAAGGCAGAGTCCTGAGGAACCGTCTTGCCCAGAGCCAGAGTTTTAGATTGAAAGGGGCCAATGGCAATCCTTTGAGTCTTGTATTTAAGAAAATCTATGAGCCAATTTAGGGCGGTGCCCTGGATCCCTATTTCATAGAAGCGTTGAATCAAGATGGAATAGGAAACAGTATCAAATACCGCTGACAAGTCAAGAAGAACCAGCATAGAGTCCACTGTCCAGAGTGAAACTAAGTAAGCCTACTATCACTAGAAGTGTGGTCTCATTACTTTCAAAAGGAGGCATTAATGTGGTGCAACGAGGAGAAATACTTGTATTTCTCCTTGTGTTTTGCTCTTTCTATGTGTGCTGCATTCTGCAGCACACATAGAAGGAGCAAAACGCCATTAATGATTGATTTTGTGCAGGGCGGTGTCTCTTCCTGCACAAACACACCATTGTGCAAGGCGGCCTGCATTGGCGCTAGGCAGCTTTTTTAGCGCCGGTGCAGGGGTGAGCACAGGGATGTGCCGAATTCTTGTTAATACAGCGCACTCCTGCGTTTTAAAAATGACTTAGCTCGTCGCAGCAAAATTGCTTGCAGCACCGCACTGTGCCATTTTTATGTAAATATGCCCTGAGAAGAGAAAAAGTATTTCTCCTCGTTGCGCCACATTAACGCCTCCTTTTAAAAGGCGTTAATTTTTGGCGCTGCTTCAGATTTACAGATCTTTGTAAATTTGGGGCAGCGTCAAAAAGCCACAGCAACACCCACTGCACGGCCTTTGCCACATAAAACTGTGCTGCAGAGGGCCATATTTACAAGGCTGTGTTAAGTCACGCAAAGTGGCTTAGTGCGGCCTTGTAAATATGGGCTTTCATAGAGCGCCACCAGAGCGTCAAAAAAAGTGACGTTATGGTGGAGCCAGGGGCTTGTAATTATATGCCCCTATATCTGGGCTACTGTTATACCTGCTGCTCAGCCAGTGTGACTGTGGTGACAGAATGTTGGTGAGTGGATTGTTGGTGAGTGGATTGTTGGTGACAGAATGTTGGTGAGTGGAATGTTGGTGAGTGGATTGTTGGTGAGTGGAATGTTGGTGAGTGGAATGTTGGTGAGTGGAATGTTGGTGTGTGGAATGTTGGTGTGTGTGTGAGTCAGCTGGTGGAAAGGCTGAGCAGCAGGAAGGCTGCTCCTGGTGGGGCTCTACTTAACATCTTATCCTGAATAAATATACTTGGAAGAAACTACATGGACGGGACTATCTTTTATTCATTACAGCTACAAGGAGTAGTGTCCCAATCACAAGGCACTTTAGTGTTTAGACAGGAGTAGTAAGTGCTATATAAATCTACAATACAATACAGAAAATCTCCCAGTTTCCAAAGTAACACTGTAGTGATTGAGTCAAGTACCCAAAATGGGTTTCAGGTAGTTTTATTCACGATGGTACAACAGACAGATCAAGTCCATATCAAGACCATAACGAGACCCCACCAGGAGCAGATTCTACAGGCAGGGCATGAATAACATTGAACTCAAACAATAAGTAAAGGGTTACTGCAGGGTAATCCAAGATCTTCCTGCCTCAAACATCTGGTCGATCTCACAGGCCCCAGTCCAGTCCCTTGTTATCAGAACAACACACTCATACCACACCTTCCGATACACAACTGGAGGTGTCTTCCATACTTCTAATAACCTAAACAGGAGTTTAGGTTATTAGACAGGTGACCGCTCAGGTGACCGCTCAGCCCTCCACAGGGCCCTCCACAGGGCTTGGTCGCCCCACTCACTGCTGCCGCTCCTGCCTGCCTTGCCGCCTCCTGCCTGGAGATTCCTTCGCTCGCTGCCCGCTGCTCCTGGGACTTTCCCGCTGCTCCTGGGACTTTCCCGCTGTCCGCTGCTCCTGGGACTTTCCCGCTGCTCCTGGGACTTTCCCGCTGCCCGCTGCTCCTGGGACTTCCCGCCACTGCCTCCCTGCGGCCCCGCCCCCGTGATTCCATTCGCCGCCCCGCTCCCGCCACCCAGCTGCTCCTCCCTCCAGGCTCCTTACTTATGACGCCCCTGAGCGACCGCGCAGCGGCCGCGCGCAGTGGGAGCACCGACGGAGCGCCGAAGGTGCGCCAAAGGTAAGCCCGTCTGCGCCCGTCCGCGCCTGGCCCGCGCCCAGCGCCAGGACCCCTGGATCCAACCGATGCAACACTACTCGACGGACCTACGACGCCGCCACCCTCACCGCACTCAATGCCGGCCGGAACCCTGCCTGCTACCGAGCCTCACCGAGACGCACCCACGGACCCTTCACCTGCCAAGCCTGCCGATTCACCTGCCCCCGGACGTGCACCACCTCCGCCAAGTCGAGCACCAGCAGCAACCACCTGAAATGCATCCTGTTGAACACCCGCTCCGTCCACAGGCACGCCGTGGAACTCTGGGACCTGCTCGACGCAACAGCACCGGACGCCGCCTTCCTCACCGAAACCTGGATGAACGCTCCTCAGCGCCCGACATCGCCATAGCCATCCCGGACGGATACAAGATCACCCGGAAGGACCGCGTCAACCAGACGGGAGGAGGCATCGCCATCGTACACAAGAACACCATCCGCATCTCGACTAACTCCGACGAGACCTTCACCGCCGCCGAACACCTACACTTCCAGATACACACTGACCCCAAGACCACCCTCCGAGGCACCCTCATCTACAGACCCCCGGGACCACGCACACTATTCAGCGAAGACATCGCAGACTTCATCAGCCCACACGCCATGCCCTCCGCCGACTACATCCTCCTAGGGGACCTCAACTTCCACCTGGAGAACAACAACGACAGAAACACCACCGCCCTGCTGGACAACCTCGCCAACCTCGGACTCAAGCAACTGGTGAACACGCCCACCCACTACGCCGGCCACACGCTTGACCCCGTCTTCTCTTCCAGCAAGCACATCTCCTTCAGCCACGCCACCGGACTCCACTGGACCGACCACAGCTGCGTCCACTTCAGCTTCAGAAAGACTGCGACCCACCACCACCCGCAACAGGCTCCCGCCGGAGCTGGAGCAAGATCACCGCCGAGCAGCTCACCGCCTCCTCAGCCAGAACACACCCACCAACACAACGGACCCAAACGAAGCAGCCAGCAACCTCGCCAAGTGGCTGACCGCCTGCGCCGACGACCTCGCACCACTAAAAACCCTCCCAGCAGACCCGGAAGCAAGAAAACCCCTTGGTTCACCAACGAACTCAAGGAATCCAAGAAGAACTGCCTCACTCTCGAGAAAGCCTGGCGACTCGACCAGACCACAGACAACAGGACCGCCCTCAAGCACGCCACCCGCAAACACCACCAGATGATCCGTGCCACCAAGAAGTCGGCACTCAAAGAACGACTGGACAACAACGCCCACGACAGCAAGGAACTTTTCAGCATCGTCAAAGAGTTCTCCAACCCCAGCGCCGGAAACAACGACATCACCCCTCGCAAGACCTCTGCAACTCACTCGCCGCGTTCTTCCACCGCAAGATCACCGACATACATAACAGCTTCGACGCACAGACCACGCACCCTACCGCCGAACCAACGCCCGCCACCACCACCCTCTGCAACTGGACCCCGATCAGCACCGAAGACACCACCCGCACGATGAACTCCATCCACTCCGGATCACCAACCGACCCCTGCCCACACCACGTCTTCAACAAAGCCGACGCCACCATCGCACCCCATCTCCGGGACATCATCAACTCCTCCTTCCACACCGCCACCTTCCCGGAGAGCTGGAAGCACGCCGAGCTTACCGCCCTCCTGAAGAAACCAACGGCGGACCCCACCGACCTCAAGAACTACCGTCCCATCTCGCTCCTTCCGTTTCCGGCCAAAGTCATCGAGAAGACCGTCAACAGACAGCTTGCCGCCTTCCTCGAGACGAATGGATCCTCGACCCCTCGCAGTCCGGGTTTCGGGCCAACCACAGCACCGAGACCGCCCTTATCGCAGCCACCGACGACATCAGAACCCTAACCGACAACGGGGAAACAGCAGCCCTCATCCTCTTGGACCTCTCCGCGGCGTTCGACACCGTCTGCCACCGCACCCTAGTGAAGCGCCTCAGCAACATCGGAATCCGAGAGAAAGCACTGGAATGGATCATCTCGTTCTCGCCGGAAGAACCCAGAGAGTCCGCCTCCCCCGTTCAGATCCGAGGCCACCGAAGTCATCTGCGGCGTTCCACAAGGATCTTCACTCAGTCCAACCCTCTTCAACGTCTACATGAGCCCCTCGCAGCCATCGCACGCCAACACAACCTCAACATCATCTCCTACGCCGACGACACCCAGCTGATCCTCTCCTCACCAACGACCCCACCACCGCCAGAGCCAACCTACACGACGGGATGAGAGACGCCGCCGACTGGATGAGGAACAGCGGCCTTAAACTGAACTCAGACAAGACGGAAGTCCTCATCCTGGGCTCATCACCCTCCGCCTGGGACGACTCTTGGTGGCCCCCGGCCCTGGGCACCGCGCCCAAGCCAACGGACCACGCACGCAACCTGGGCTTCATCCTGGACTCCTCCCTGTCGATGACCAGACAAGTCAACGCCGTCTCATCTTCGTGCTTCAACACTCCTGCGCATGCTCCGCAAGATCTTCAGATGGATCCCCACTGAAACCAGGAAGACCGTCACCCAGGCACTCGTCACCAGCCGACTGGACTATGGGAACACCCTCTACGCCGGAACCACAGCCAAACTTCAAAAAGACTCCAGCGCATCCAGAACGCCTCCGCACGACTCATCCTGGACATCCCCCGGCACAGCCACATCACCGGACACCTGAAAGACCTGCACTGGCTCCCCGTCAGCAAGAGAATCACGTTCAGACTCCTCACCCACGCACACAAGGCCCTCCACGACCTGGGCCCCAAGTACCTCAACGACCGCATGACCTTCTACACGCCCACCCGCCAGCTACGATCAACCAGCCACGCCCGCCACCGTACCACGCATCCGCAGAGCCACCGCCGGAGGAAGATCCTTCTCCTACCTGGCAGCCAAGACCTGGAACTCCCTCCCCACTCACCTTCGGCGAACCCAGGACCATCTCTCCTTCAGGAAGCAGCTCAAGACCTGGCTGTTCGAGCAGTAACTTACCCCCTCCCCCAGCGCCTTGAGACCCTCCCGGGTGAGTAGCGCGCTCTATAAATGCCGTGATTGATTGATTGGTCATGGAAAGTTCTAGGATATCTTTTTTACCAGGTGGAAAAGACACCAGTGTCAGAAATCAGCTCGCAGCAGGTTCAACGGTCCACTTCATACACAGGTCAATGCACTGCGAGAAGCCGCACTGCTGGGCGTAGGAACTCTCCATCTGCAGCTGCATGTGGAGCACTATTAAAGACACTCTTGTGGGAGTAGAGAACAAAAAACAGATTCTGGAACAACTGTTTACTGATCTTAAGTCTTCCCCCTGTTACTCATCACTTCAAGCAGGAACGTACAATCTACCTGTACCTGTGGCACCTAGCCGATTAACCTTGCATTGACCTTTGGGTTCTCAGTCACAGTGCTAGGAAATCTGTAGAAAGAACAATTGATGGACAGAATGTTGAACAATGTCAAACATTCACCCCAGTACAGAGATCAGGGCCTAAATCCATGGTTATTTTCCTCCCAATGCCATTCCAGTTTAAACCCAGCCATATGCAAATCAGTCTTGACTCTGCTCCCTATGGGAACAGTCCAGCCCGAACTGCCAGGCCAGGTCCTCCCTGGGTCAGAAACAAGCATCCTGGGACCGGTTTTGGGGTTTCACCCCTCATCAGCCAGGTTAGCTTGACTCCAGTGGCATGGAAGGCACGGGACCCACATCTGGGCATGCCCATCCCACTCGAGGTGACACATGCAAAAAGAACAAACTATGGTGGCATAGTGAGCAAAAGACTGATGGATTAAATCCAGGTCTGTGACTGAGGGTGAGTGGTTGAAAAGTTTCAGCACTCCGTCCATCATCTTTTTGTATTTGCTTTGTTTGGCCTAAGTGGCCAAGGGTATGCCCAGATGTGGGTCCCTTGCTTGCTGTGCCACTGGATTCAATCTAGCCTAGCTGATGAGGCGTGAAAACATGAAACTGGTCCCAGGATGACTGTTTCCGGTGCAGGGAGGACCTGGCCTGGCAGTTTGGGCCAGACTGTTCCCATGAGGAGCAGGGTGAAGACTGATTTACATATGGCTGGGTCCAAACTGGGGTAGCGTAGTGAGCAAATAAACGATGGATTAAACCCAGATCTGTGACTAGGGGTGAGTGGTTGAAAAGTTTCAGCGCTCCATCCATCATCTCCCTGTGTTTTCTTTGTTCACCCTAAGTTGCCATGGTATGCCCAGATGTGGGTTCCTTGCTTGCTGTGCCACTGGGTTCAAGCTAGCCTTGCTGATGGGGGGTGAAACCCTGAAACCAGTCCCAGGATGCTTGTTTCCGGTCCAGGGAGGACCTGGCCTGGCAACTCGTGCTGGACTGTTCCCATGAGGAGCAGGGTCAAGACTGATTTACATATGACTGGGTCCAAACTGGGGTGGCATAGTGAGCAAAAGAATGATGGATTAAACCTAGATCTGTGACTGCGGGTCAGTGGTTGAAAAGTTTCAGAACTCCGTCCATCATCTTGTGTTTGCTAGGAAATCGGTAGAGCACTTTACTTGTGTCGTTCTACACAATGACCACATACACAACCACGTATTTAAGAAGAATCTCTACTCCAACCTCAAGAACCATGTACTACAATTGTATTCCCTCCCTGTGAGAAGTTGACCTGGTATATGCTGTCCACTAATTAAAGTGGGCACCTTGCACCAGTCCAAACAACCCTTACGGTGATTTAAGAGGTCAAAGATAACCTTAGAAAGCTATCCAAGTGGTAGCTGTGGAAAGTAGCTGTTAGATGTGCTCCAGGAAAGAATCTCAGGAGAATAGCGTGGGGGTGATCTGCTTTATTAGATTGTCACCACTCACGTTCCCGGTACACCCAGCTGCTTCAGAGGTCTCCAGTAAACTGCCAGCGCCTCGAACACCCAAGCTAGAATCCCAATACATTCTATTCCCAGGTTCCATCAACATTCAGGAACCCAGGGAATGACATCACGACACATCTTCCCCCTTAACACCATAGCACAACTGAATACTATTTACAATCATTAAGACAGGAAATAAAGGGTAACATAAAGTGGGAACCAGGAAAATTGTAGGGAGAATTAATTGAGAATATAATCTTTAAGATAATGAGGAAGACAAGGTCTCCTCTTGCCTTCCCTTGGGGGAATGGCTGACGGACTAGGGAAAGAACCAGGATTCGTGCCAGCATCAGAATCCATACCAGTGCAGACATTCCCTTCTCCTCTCAACAAAGAAGAACGAGTTTGAGGATGCTCATACAAAGAGCAAGTTCCACTTAGACCCTCTTGAGAGGAAGAGGAATCTCCACCACCAAAGTGATGAGAAACCGTGTCACTTTGTTGAGTGGTAAGGTGAACATCAGGTAAAGACAAAGAAGAACCATCCATTGAAGAATTTGCATGAGAATTAATACACACATTGTTTTTTACTAAAACTACATTCCTTTTACTCCACCACCTGCCGGTCTCTAGTAAGACCGCATGCTTAGAGACTCTGATCACACGAGTCATAGGAAAAAATTTGGAACTAAGACTTTTACTCCTGCAGGTCTTTTAACTTTTACAAGATCCCCAATATAAAATTGAATGTCTTTCACTTTCTTGTTTGAGTCATACACCTGCTTCATTTTGACTTGTGCTTTGGAAACAGTATCACGCACATCATCCAAATTGGGAATTTTGTTTGAGCATTTAGTTTGTTCCAAAACCCAGTTGGGACTAAGTTTGGAAGAACCAAAACGTCCTTTTAATAACACGAAAGGAGGAGTGCCAGTCACAGAGTGTGGAGTATTGTGGTAACTCCATAACCTTTCTTGAACAGCATCATGAACAGAATCTCCTCGAACATAGGCCATTTGAATGGTTTCTTTTAACATCTTGTTCACCCTTTCTACCATGCCATTGCCTTGGGGACTATAAAGGGCCACTGTTAAGTGTTTGACACCCATGTTTTTCAAAAGGATTGCATGAAATGGGACTTAAATTGAACCCCATTGTCAGAAACAATAACTTTGGGGATACCTTCACGTCGGAAGAGATCACAAAGTAGCTCTTTACCGAAGTGGTAGAAGGTTCAGACAAGAATCTACATTCCACCCATTTTGAGAAGTAATCCACTACAACTAAGGCAAATCTCATGTTGATTTTAAGATTATACATTGGGCCAATGAAATCTATGCCAAGTTTTTCCCAGGGCCCGTTGGGAAAAGCCACTGGGAAAAGGGGTGTGTTGCGTACTCTTAAGGATTTGTCAGCCAAGGAACAACTGCTACAATGGCCTACAAAATTTTCCACCTCAACATCCATCCCTGGCCACCAATAGTAGAGTCGAAGACGTTTCTTGGTACCCGTCATGCCAAGGTGGCCTTGGTGGGCAAAATTGATTAATCTTAATCTGAGGGCTCTAGGAGGAATTAATAAAGAGCCTCTCATGATAAGGTTATTTTCAATGGTGAGATCATCTTTTACCTTGTGAAAAGAGCGTAACCCATCGGTCAAATTTCTTTCCTCTGGCCACCCTTTAGAAATACAACTCTTGATAGCGTTTTGTACCACATCGGATGTAGAAGAATCTATCCATTCAGAATTGCTGATAGACCCTTCTAGGACCACCAAACCATCAACCAACCCTACAACACATTCTAAATCATCCTCTATGGAATGTTCCTCAGGAAGGGGGCACCTAGATAAAAATCAGCGCAAGTATTCTTCCCCCAGGAATGTGCTTAATTATAAAATTGAATTCGAACATCCTGGAGAGTAATCTAACCAGTCTGGGGCTGACCTTGTCATGATCATTTTTAGATAATAAGAAAACAAGGGGCTTGTGGTCGGTGACCAGAACAAATCTTCGACCCCACAAAAAGGTTTCAAAATGTTTGGTGGCCCACACGCAAGCCAAAGCCTCTCTTCAATGGTACTGTAATGGCGTTCCGTTTGTGAAAGAGATCTTGAGGCGAACCCCACCGTGTGTTCCGCACCCTCAACTAACTGAGAGAGAACAGCTCCTACTCCAACTCCACTGGCATCAACTGTGACTATAGATTGGAGATCATCTCTGAAGGGATGTAAAGCAGGAGCTTTCACTATCAGGTTTTTTAAGTTGATGAAAGCTGTGGATTCAGTCTCCTTCCACATAAATTGTTCCCCTTTTCTGAGGAGTTTCCTCAAAGGTTCTGTTTGAAATGCAAAACTGTCAATAAATCTGGAGTAATACTCGCAGAGTCCGAGAAAAGACCGTAACTGATCTTTGTTCTCTGGGGGGGACTGTCACAAATTGCCTTGACAAGGTCGGCCTTCGGCTTAATACCAGATTCAGAAATGTGATGACCTAAGTAGTCAATATTGTTTACCATAAATTTACATTTTTCTTTTTTTACAGTGAAACCATTAGACTCTAAAATTTCAAATACATTTCTCAAAATCGACAGGTGTTCTTCAGTATTATTTGCAAATACTAGAATATCGTCTTGATATGCAAGAACATTTTTACACTTGTTAAACAATTTAAACATTAATTTTTGAAATACCGAAGCGGCCGAAGCTAGGCCGAAAGGCATTTTTAAGAATCTGAAAGCACCGAATGGGGTGTTAAAAGCAGTAAGAGAACGTGAATCACTAGATAGTTCCACCTGATGGTACGCAGATTTTAAGTCAAGGCATGAAAATTTTTTGGCGTCACCCAGCAGAGCTAACATCTCTTGAATTTTGGGTAAGGGGAAACAATCAATCAGAATGTTCTTATTAAGCGATCTCAAATCAATGCAGAGCCTAATGTCTTTCAAGTCCTTCTTCTTTGCGACCACTATCGGAGAAATCCACTCTGATGAATCAATTGGTTCTATCACTTTTTCTTCACATAGGGCTTCTAAGTGTTGTTTTAATTGGTCTCTAATGGATAGTGGAACGTTTCTGACCTTATGCACCACAGGTACTGCGTCTTTTTTTAAGATGATTTTATGTTCAAAACTGTGCACCATACCTAACTTGTTGTCAAATAAAGCTTTGTGCTTGGATAATAATTCTTGCAAAGAAGGATAGGTTTCAGGAATGTCTATTAAAGAAATTGGACAAGCAGTACCTGGTCTCAGAACCATACCAAACTTCCCTTGGTCTTTCCACCCCAAGATGTTGTAGCCTTTTTTCGCCACATAAATTTTTGTGAATATTACCCTGTCTTCAAATTTAATGTTGTCAAGGAAGAAACCCAACATATCAATGTTGTGTCCACCAAAGGCAATGGTGCGAATGTCAGGGGTGATAGTTGTATAGAATTCCATTGCTTGAAGAATAGGACATCGGATACAAAGGTGACTGGGGAGCCAGAGTCAACAGTGACTCGAATTTCAACATCACCAATGAAGATATTGCAAA
Organism: Calotriton arnoldi; assembly: GCA_963921515.1. Lineage (NCBI taxonomy): Eukaryota > Metazoa > Chordata > Amphibia > Caudata > Salamandridae > Calotriton > Calotriton arnoldi. The sequence goes on from CAWUFW010020119.1 coordinate 29,920, forward strand.
AAGGACCCTTAACATCATCGTCCGCATCAGAATCGATGGACAGAACAATTTTACTGAAGCTTTTGATGGTAGAAATATTTGGTTCAGCAGGATCTTCCATGTGTTCCAGAGTAGTTACTTTGTAAGGAGTTCTGCACAGGCGGGCAAAATGACCAGACTTTTTGCATTTGGTACAAGGTTTACCTAATGCCGGACAATTTCTTGCATTGGCTAAATGTGTGAAGGAGCCACATCTAAAGCAGAAACTTTGTTTTTTAGAATCAGGAACTTTGTTGTAAGATGTTTTGGGTTTAGTACCAATGGCATAAACAGGTTCAACCATAGTATCAGTTTTAAACTTTTCAATTCTTTTTGTGCAATTACTGACCTTTCAATGCCCCTAGCTATTTCCAGGGTTTCGTTTAAAGAAGGATTTCTACCACACAACAGTCTTTCTTGCACTTTTTTGTTAAAACAGTTGACAATGAGTTGATCCCTGAGGTAAGAATCAGTATTGCCATCAAATTCACAAGTGGAAATTAAAACTCTTAACTCCGCCAGGAAATTGTCAATGGTTTCAAACTCATTTTGACGTCTAGTATAAAATTTGTGTCTCTCAACCACTATGCTAGTATCATCCTTAAAGTAGTTTGAGAGTCTGTTTACAGCTTCCTTGTAAACGTCCCAATCAGTTTCATCAGGTTGAGTGACTACAGGTAAGTGGTCAAAAATGCGTTGGCCTTCAGAACCTAGATTGTTATAAAGTAGAGCTAATTTCCTGACTGGCTCAAATTTAGATCCATCCAACGCTATGATATAACTGGCAAAACCTTTGAACCACTGTTTCCATTTGGTTTTTAGCGGCCCTGGTTCTGGTAAAAATGTGGAGGGACTGTTATGTTTTGCATGTTAACTAATACAATTCTAAAAGAAAATCAGTTTCAAATTAAAACCTGCAAATAAAAGGTTATCACAATGACATGCACTAGTAATGAATTGAGAATAATATTGTGCAAGTTGCTTAAGAATGCAATGTTGAAATGAGTCATTTGTTGCTTAAAGTGTTACAGGTGGGGTGTGCGCATCACCGAATGTAACGACAACTCTGGAGACTTGAAGCTGGATGAGCGCTTGATGTAGTATTAAACTGTAGGTGATGAACGTGTTAAAATAAGGTGTGCGCATCACCGATTGGAGCTAGGTGAGCGCTTGACATAATAATGACTTTTTTTTTTTTATTTATCCGAGATGGTGTGCGCATCACCGAGAGATCTGTGCCTTCGGGTAGCGCTAACTATTGTGGAACACGTAGTAGTGATGGCGTAGGTGGCAGAGAAGTGTACTTGTCACTCGGACTGTGCATCGCCGCACAATAGCTGAATTGCGCTAATATTGGTGCCTGATGAGGCGTAGGTGCCTGACAAGATGGCGTGGCACGTAGCGTGAGGTGAGGACGTAAGGTTAAGCACGTACAAGGCGTGACGTGAAGACGCGGGGAAGGCTGAAGACTCGAATGAAGACGCGCTGGAGATTCCACGCTGAACGATGCAGGGAGAAGAATGGAGGCGAGCTGAGAGTTCTACGCTGCGTGCAAGGTAGGAGGCGCGCTCGCGAGAAGGCAGTTGGTGTGGCAGAACAGGTCGGAGGAAGTATAAAGAATTTAAAGAATGTTATACGACCTGTAGCCACACTTTGAAGTCTTCCGAAATCACTCGATGTCTTCGTTCAGTCTTCTGTAGTCGTTCGTAGTCTTCAATCTTAATGTCGCGCGTCTTGAAAGGGAGCGAGGGTGTCCGGGACGTGTAGAAGAAAGTAGAAAAATCCCGATCGTCGCCAAATGTTAGATGTGCTCCAGGAAAGAATCTCAGGAGAATAGCGTGGGGGTGATCTGCTTTATTAGATTGTCACCACTCACGTTCCCGGTACACCCAGCTGCTTCAGAGGTCTCCAGTAAACTGCCAGCGCCTCGAACACCCAAGCTAGAATCCCAATACATTCTATTCCCAGGTTCCATCAACATTCAGGAACCCAGGGAATGACATCACGACAGTAGCCTTCAGGCTTAGGGGCCGATTCCGATTCAGGCCGGAAATCACTCCGACCGAGCCGGACCCGGAGAGATTTCCGACCGAATCGGACTCTAGCAGCCCGACCGAACGAGTACGATGCGTACGCATGCAATCGGACTCGATTCGGTCGGACTCCCATTGAAGTCAATGGGAGCCGGTCGTACAACGCGTACGCGGGCTCCCATCGACTCAATGGGTGCGAGGCGAACAAGGGTGCCCCCTACAGCGGGTACGCGTCGATGCGACTCGCGCGGCTACGCGTACAGGGGGGTCCAACATGGACCCCCAAAGTCCGGCTCCGACTGCCCTTTGGAGCCGGACAGCGCGAGTCGGTCGGACTGCTCGAGGCGCGCATCGTACTTGCCCGGCCAGGGAACGTCTCCATTGCGCGGTGCGAGTCGTGTTCGTGCGAGTCGGTCGGAGCGGTTCGGACCCGCGAACGAGTCGGTCGGCGATTTCGCGTGCGCTCGCATCGTAATCGCTCGCCCGGACGCACGTTCGAATCGGTCGGGAAAGAGGGCTCCGAATCGGATCCGGTTCAGCTGAATCCGATTCGGTGCCATACCGGCCGAGATCGGAATCGGCCCCTAAGTCTTGAAGGAATGTTAAGCAGCTTGTTTTTACCAGAATGCAACCTTATAGTATTGCTTAAATGTAAATGTAAATCCGTATTTGTAAAGCGCGAACTACTCACCCTTTCGGGTCTCAAGGCGCTGGGGGCCGTCGTGGAAATTAAGTGAGCTATTGCCCAGAGTCACATGGTGCTGAGCTGAGCTGCCGCCGGAGCCGGGGATCGAACTGTGAGCCCTGTGCTCCGAAGTCAGCTGCCCTGGCCGCTGCACCACACTTGAATGAAAGGGGAAACCACACAGTAGTTATAAAAATATGTATTTATTAATATAATACTGTCTAGCACATCACAGTGTCTCCTACACAGAGATAATCACACAATACACAAAACTGTAGCAAAGAATCATCAGTAAGTAGCAATAATACACAGAGGGCCCCAGGGGGAGACCAAACCATATACTAAAATAGTGGTATAAGAACCACGACTCGAGTCAAGACAGTGTCTAGAGTACGTAGAATCGCTGGGACCCCAAGGAACCACCCAAGGTGAGTAAGTAGGGACCCCACGGAGGATGGGTGCAGTGTGGGAACACGACTGCATGCTCTGTATAATTCTATGGGGAAGTCGCGGTTGAAGTTTTAGTGTTTAAGGACCCTTCCCAGTGGATTATGAGGAAACTCTTTGGAACTTAGACGGATGGAGAGCCACCCCACCCGTGGATACCATAGTATCGGAGTTACCTATCCCAGGGAAGCTGGGTGCATAGGGCTGAAGTGGTGTCGGAAACAGTTGTCGTTCTCAATGGGAGACATCAAAAAAATGCCACTGCTGGAAAGAAGAAAAATGTCCGGTGGAACCCACAAGTGGATTCTTGATGGGAGGGGACAGAGTCTGGGTCACTCAGGAGTGACCAGGTGCTCGGTAGACAAATGCCCACCGATGTCGGGTGCTTCAGGTGCGCTGATGGAGACCTTGACTCTACAGCTGCAGGGACCAGGAGACGTCGAGGATGACCAGGAGTTAGATACAAGCTGTCCCATGAAGGATTTCGAGGGCTGAGGGGTCGGTGTCTGGCGGGAGCACCAACAAGCCTTGGCAGCGGCAACCCACGAGGACAGTCAAGAAGAGTTACAGGCTGTGCCAGCAAGGACTAGGAGACTCACCACAGCAAGGGGAGTCAGAGCAGGCCTGGAGCAACCAGGGGAGCCCAAGTAAAGCAGTGTTGACCCTCAAGAGGACCCACAGCCCGGAGGCAGAGGAGTCACAAGGGGACCTCAGGCAGGTTCACAAAGTCACAGCTTGCAGGGCACACAGTGAGGAGGCTGAAGTCGTTTGTATGAAATGTGCGCAGAGGTTGGGGCTATCGATAGCCCAATGCACTTAGTTGGGAATTGCCAACAAGTATATGCAATTGCAAAAGTACGCAGTGCACAGGGGTTCAGGTTATGCGGTCCCCCCGAGGGATACTGGCCTCAAACTCAGTGAGGGGCAGCTTGACCTCAAGGAACGTAGGAACCCACCTCTTGTGTTGCTGGAGCCTTTGGAGTCCGCAGGAGCTCAGGATAAGCAGACTGGTCAGTTGTGTTACGGTGCCTGCGAATGCAGGGGAGTGACTCCTTCACCCCAAGGGAGACGCTTCAGTTGTCCTTGATGTCCCACAGGGTCCTGCGCAGAGCCTGTATGGTGCACTGGCACAGACGATGCTTTGAACGAAGAGGGAGACGAAGTCGGGCCCAGTCGAAGTCCAGAGTGTCCAGACGGTCGAAGGTCAATGGTTTCTTCTTCAGAATCGTGTCCATGTCGAATCTAGGGTCCTACAGACAGGTAAGCCCTTAAGTACCCACGGGAGAGAGTTGGACTGATTCAGGGGACCCTCCTAGCGGAGGGTCAGGACAGAGGGGAGGTTACTTCCATGTCCTTTGTCCAATTTCACGCCAGAGCAGGAGCAAATGGCTCCCAGAACTGGTTTGAGCTGGACTATGCACAGGGACACCAAGTGTGCCCCTCGTGAAGACTTTGAGGCACTTTGGAAGTGCACCCACCCAGCCCCAATACACTAAATCCTGTCTGGGAGGTGGTCACACCTCCCTGTGACAGGATGCCTATTGTTCTCCCTTCCCCTGCTCAAGCTTGGCTCAGCAGCAGGAGGGCAGAAATGTGTCTCTGGTTGGCAGCATCCATTTTGTGCTGTCTGGATCGAGAAGGCTGGTACCGGGAAGACCAGGGACCCAACGAAGCTTGCTTCAGAAGGGGGAAATCATACCTCCACACCGGTTACCGGTGTGGAGGTATGATTCCAAGGTGTTTGATACCAAACACGACACGTTTTGTTGCAGCCGTTTTCGAGATAGCATTTACCGCGAGGTTATAATGCACCTCTACCTATATGTCTGGCTGCGTCACAGACAACCCGGGAGAATGGTCTCCGAAGGCTGCAGAGGGGCTCTGCTCATGCAGGGGCACCCTCTCACATAAAACCCAGCACCCTGCCTTCAGGATTGTTAAGGCCTGCTATAGGGGTGACTTATACATTTTAAGTGTAGTGATCTATAGATATAGCAAACCTATATCTAACGTAAGTGGTGCAAGCACCAGCTTACACAGGCTGCAATGGCAGGCCTGAAGTTCCATTTTGCATGGCCTCTCATGGATGGCATAATACATGCTTCAGCCATGGGAGGCCTCTGGGGTACCTATGCTCTGGGTACATGGGTACCATATATTAGGTGTAGGAGAGTAGGATCTGCTTCTTATAGTTACCCACACTTTTTGCTGATGTTTCACTGTTTTTGACTTAGTCTGACTGGGATCCTGCTATTCAGGACCCCAGTCTATCTGCTTTCTCCTCTAAATTTATTGCATGTACTTTAGGTACACTCCAGATTGGATTCTGGGGTACCCTTATAAGTCCCTAGTATATGGTATACTAAGTACCCAGGGCATAGGTACCCTAGAGGCCTCCCAGGGGCTGCAGCATGTATTTTGCCACCCCTGAGAGACCATTTAAAATTACACAACAGGTCTGCTACAGCAGCCTGTGTAAGGTGGTGCATGCACCCCTTACTTAGATATAGGTTCACTATATCTATCCTAATCACTGCACATATATACCTATCAGACACCCCTATGGCAGGCCTTACCAATCCTGAAGGCAGGGTGCTGGGTTTTATGTGAGAGGGTGCCCATGCATGAGCTGAGCCCCTCTGCAGCCTTCGGAACCTATTCTCCGGGGTTGTTTGTGATGCAGCCAACCATATATACTTAAGTGCATTATAACCTCGCGGTAAATGCTAACTTTAAAATGGCTGCATGGAAACATGTTATGTTTGGTGTCAAACACCTCGGAATCATACCTCCACACTAGTAACTGGTGTGGGAGGTATGATTCCACCCTCCTAGAGGGAGAAATATGAAAACACCGGTACACCCGGTACCAGCTTCACAGAACCCTGGCATCACAAAATGGATGCTGCCAGCCACAGACACGAGTCTGCGCTCCTGCTGCTGGACGAAACTCTGGCAGGGGAAGGCTTGATAATAGGTTTCCTGTCACAGGGAGGTGTGACCACCTCCCAGACAGGCTTTAGTGTATTGGGGCTGGGTGGGTGCACTCTCAGAGTGCTTTGATGTCTGCACTGGGGGCACATTTGGTGTCCCTGTGCATAGTCCAGCTCAAACCGGTTGCAGGAGCCATTTGCTCCTGCTGTGGCGCAAAACTGGACAAAGGACATGGGTGTAGCCACCCCTCTGTCCTGACCCTCCCATAGGTGGGTCCCCAGTAGGAACCCCTGACTACAGGACTTTAGATATTACCTGGACTAAACTCTGCTACAGAAACCAAGTACTTTGACGATCTGCACAACGCTGGATGACTGAAGAATCTCCCTTGGAGTAAAGGAGTTACTCCCCTGCTGAGCAGGCACCTAAAACGCATCTGACCGGTTTGCATCTACGAAGCTCCTGAAGGACTCTGAAGATTTCTGCAATACAGGAGGTGGGTTCCCGTGGTCTTTGAGGTTGATCTGCACTCTCAGCAATTCTGAGGCCCAAATCCCTCGTGGGGACCGTGCAACCCGAACCCCTTGGCACCATGTACATTTGCAGCAGCAAATGCTTTTCGGCAATCCCTGAAGCTGTGCTTTCGGCTACTTGTAATCCTGACCCCGAGCAGCAATTCCACTGAAGATTTCTGGCCTACACTCCACGAATGTTCCGTGGGCTGGTATTTCGTGATTCAGCTCAAGGTCCCTTTGCGATCCCTGGTCAGTTGGCCTGTGGGTCCCTGTGAAGGTAACTTTAACTTTCAGTGGGCTTCCCTGGTTGCTCCAGACGTGCCCTGACTCTCCATTGCTTGGGGAGTCCCTAGGACCTTGCTGGTCCTCACAGAACCATATTTCCTCTGACCGTGTGGGTTGCAATTGCCAAGGCTTGTTGGTGTTCAATCCGGACACTGACCACCCAGCACTCGACATCCTTTTTGGGACAGCTCAAATCCAGACTGTGGTCATCGTCGACGTTTCCTGGTCCCCGTGGCTGCAGAGTCAAGCTTCACCTCTACTCACCTGAAGCACCCGACATCGGTGGGCATTCGATTGCTCCGCTCCTGGTCACGTGAAGTGACCCAGACTTTGTCCCCTCTGCTTTCAGGTTTGTATCATCTCCAATCCAGGCTTGGATCACACTGGACACTTTTCTTCTCCACGGCAGCAGTATTTTTTCGCATCACGCCATTGAAAACGACGAGGGTTTCCGACACCACTTGACCCCTATGCACCCGGCTCCTCTGGGATAGGTAACACGGGTACCTCAGTACTCTCAAGGGTGCTGGCCTTAGAATCTTCTATGTTTAGGTGGGTTTGCTTAAAGTCCTCTCCTAAGTGTCCTTAATCTTTAAATTTCCAACCGCGACTTTCCCATAGAGTTGTACATAGCTCGCGTCTGTGTTCCCACACTGCACCCGTCCTCCGTGGGTCCCCTGTGTCACTACCTTGGGTGGTTCCTTGGGGTCCCAGCGATTCTACGTGCTCTAGGCACTGTGTCTAGTCAAGTTGTGGTTCTTATACCACTTTCTTAGTATATGGTTCGGTCTCCCCCTGGAGCCCGCTGTGTATTGTGCTATTTACTGTCGTTCTAGTGATTTAATATTGTGTATCTTGTTCTCTAATCTCATAAAGAGGTTAGTAGAGAGTGTTTAGTAATAAATACATATATTTTATATACATCTGGTGTGGTTCTCCTTTCATTTGGTCATTCAGGAGGTTATATACTGGTAAAACAAGCTGCTTTACATTCCTTCGAGACTTAGCCTGAAGGCTGCTCTCCATAGCTACCACTAGGATAGCTTTCTATAAAGGTTATCTTTAACCTAATCATCAATAAGGGTCGTTTGGACTGGTGCAAGGTGCCCACTTTAATTAGTGGACAGCATATACCAGGCCAACTTTTCACACTAGGGACTGATAAGGGTACCCCAGTATCCAATCTGGAGTGTACCTAGTACATAACATAACAGTTTTAGGGAGAAAGCAGATAGGCTGGGGTCCTGATTAGCAGGATCCCAGCCAGACTAGTCAAAAACAGTGGGTGCAATCAGCAAAAAGTGGGGGTAACCATAAGAAGCAGATCCTACTTTCCTACCCCCCCAACAAAGCAACAGACATGGCAGTGGAAGGCGACAGAGAAGATATTTAGGAAAGACAAGCAAGACAGTATCCTTTATTCCAATTAGGATACGATAGCTGCCAAATTTTCCTTAAGCTCTTCAGTAACATTCACCAGCGGCCTGTCTGTCACGTGGGCAGAAGGGAAACAGCGCTGATAGTAACACTAATATGTTCCATCGTAGGAGCAGGTCCTGGGAGCGGGCTGAGAGCCGGAGATGGTCATAAGGAGGCCCAGGCCTAAAGCTCATTCCCTAAAACCAACAATTCCATGTTATCAGCATTTCAATTCAAACGTTTATTAGCTATTAGACATGAGGAAGAAGGAAGGCATTTGGGAAAATGTCAGATTTTCTAGCACTTTGTTGTATCAGGAACTGAATATCAACAGAGTGGTAAAAGTAAAGGCAAAATAACAAATTAAAGCAAGTAAGAGCTTTAAATAATAATTCCACAAGTGCATATAATTCTAATTTATCAATGTCCAGTGTTTTTACTTTTACAAAGAAAAAGTACTTTAATTGTCATGCAACTCAATACTAAAGATAAAATTACAAATGTATACAATTAAATTGAGACCTCTTTAGCAGTGCCTGAACAAGAAATCTGCGCAACGCCATGACGGACGTAGCCAAATAGATGAGAGACAGCTGCCTCAAACTCAACTCCGACAAAACAGAAGTACTGATCTTCAGGAAGTACACATCCACATGGGACCACAGCTGGTGACCAGCAGGGCTAGGATCAGCACCCACATCGAAACAGACCATGCACACAACCTCGGCATCATCCTTGACAGCCAACTGACCATGAAACGACAAGTCTGCGCATTCGCCTCCTCCTGCTACCACACCCTTCGCATGCTCCGCAGAATCTTAAGATGGATCTCACTCAACACCAGGAAGACTGTCACGTAGGCCCTTGTCACCAGCCGCCTCTACACGGGATTTCAACCCAGCTCCTCAGAACACTCCAGACCATACAGAACACCACAGCCTGACTCATCCTCGACCTCCCCAAATGGACCTGCATCACCCCTCACCTCAGAAATCTCCACTGGCTCCCCATCCAGAAGAGATGCCAGTTCAAGATCATCACACACGCATCCAAAGCACTACACAACCGAGGACCATCCTACATACACCATCAACTGAACTCCCACCTACCCGCAAGACACTTACGCTCCACCACACTCGTCCATGCGCACACACCGCATCCGTTGCGGCTGCATTTGGGGTCGCTCTTTCACCTATATCTCTGCCAGGACCTGGAAAGACCTGCCCCTCTACCTACGCACAGCGCCCTCCCTGGTGAACTTCAGAGAGAAACTCAAGACCTGGCTTTTCGAGAGAGACATGGCTTCCTCGGCGCCCAGATAGCCCTAGGGGTGACAATGATGCGCTTTATAAATACAGTGATTTGATTTGATGTGCCAAAATGTCCCTTAGAGTTAAACAATGTATAGACCTTCAATAGGGTGTTCTCCCTAGTGTAGTTGTCACAGAGTTCTCAATGTAAAGCTCTTTCCTTTTGCATTTCTCAGAGAGTTTACAATGTAAGTCGCCTGCCTTCTGCATTTAACTGAGCCGAAGCAGAACAAGGCTGCCTCAGGAAGAAGCCGGGGGCTGGAAACTCAGAACTCAGCAACACACAAAGTAAACACACAATAAATCAATGTCCAACCAAATTGCTTTCTTTGCATAGCAAAACTACTTTAACACATATAAAACTAAATACAGAATGACACCGCAAAATGGCAAAAATGTACACGATTACAGGTGGAATTACAATTTGGGGCCCCTACTCTAAGGCCCTTGCAGATTAAACAGGGTGCAAAGCACATGCCCTAAAGAAGTACCACAGGGGCAACTACCCTATAAATGGAATCTTCTCCAGTTTTCTATAATGTACCATGAGGCATTTTGCCCAACGAAAGTCCTTAATCTTAAAAATGAGCAATGCACCTACATAGGCCTATATATGAGGCTTTTCACAATCAAAACGGCGATGCCTACAGACTGAGAGGCTACTCCTTTTATCAAGACATTTAATAATTGAGAGAGCCAACCTGTTGGTTTTAAGGTGAAGACAGACAAACATGAGCCTGTGGTGTCTGCTGAGAGACATCAAATATTCAGGAACGCAAAGGATCCATTGGCATGAACCCTAAATCTCCCACAGGAGTATAAGGCACTTTCCACTGCCAGACCAATGCAAGGCGCATATGTAATAAACAGCATCTTATGTATGTCTTAATGAAAGGTTTTACAGAGTGCTGTGTCACAAGAGTTGCATTAGAATGCTTTACATAGAGACACGGATGGGTATAAGAATAATAAGGTAACCAAGAGGTGCTCAGGGGTGGGAGAAGAGACAGTGGGAACGAGGCGGCGAGAGGGAAGGAGAAAGGAACAACACCATATGTCACAAAACACATGGGCAGCAGTTATTGAGACTCTGTTCTGCCATCAGTGACTGTGAGAACATTCGATAGAGAGGTCCGAAGGTCCTAGTCCACCAAGTAAGTCCTGAAGAAGTGATCCTTTAAGGCTCTCTGGAGCGGCGAGATGGTCTGTGCTGCTCTCAGGTGGAGAGGCAGGGATGTTCAAGAACTTGAGGCAGCGCCTGTGGAGTATTGTCCCAAGGCTTGAGAAGATCTGAGTTTTGGGAATTCACTTTTTGCTCCTGGATTGTGTCCACCACTGATCTGGACAGGGGGTCTTCAGTTAGCTGGGACAGCCATAATGAAAAGCTTTGTAAGTGAGGCTGCAAATCCTGAACCCCACCCAGGCCTCCAGGAGCAGCTGACGAAGCTTCCTCAATATTGGAGAAATGTGGTTGGATCTTCTTTTCACTACAACGGCGCGTGCTGTGGAGTGGAGCTTGGGTTGCTGTTTCGATGTTGTGTCCTCTTCTAAATCCTGACTGAGATGACGCTAGTGGTGCATTTACACTTAAGTCGTTGTTCGCTTGGAGGCAGTTGCATTGCTCGATGGCTGTTCCCAGCCGAAGGACGTTAGTTATCGGTCTGAAATGGTCCAGAATGTCTGGGTCAGCGTTAGGTTTCTTTAGAGTAGGTGAGACATCGTCCAATCTTCGCTTGCTGGGAGATGTTCTTGGAGTGGTTATTAATACAAGCTAGAGTGGTGCGATGAGATGGGAGCTGGACTTCAGTATCTTGGCTGGAGTAAAGTCTCTGAGATCACAAGTAGGACACACTTGACTGGTTGTTTTTGTGAGGTCTTCAAGTTGGAGTTCCTGAAAGGAGCTCCTCGTGCCAGATGGTGTTTGGGTGGGAGCAGAAATTTGAGAATGGTCTGTGTTCAAGTCTTGTTTTATTTTAGCAATTGTGTTATAGAAAAAGGATACAAATGTGCTGCATTTCTGTTTGGGGGGAGCAGATATCTCTGCACTGGCAGCCTTTGTGTTTTCTGTCATATAAATGAATATAAACCCATCAGGGTTTGACGAGAGCGGTATTTGCGGCTGTCCTGGAGGAAGGGCGCTTCCACTTTCAAAACTTCTTGCCTAGTCACTTGTCGGAGAGCTCACAATGAAAACCCTCCTGTCAAATAGTAAATAATGTAAAGCCCCTTCCTATGGTGTTTGTCTGGAGTTCACGATATAAACGCTGTTCCACTTCTATCTGTCAGAGAGTTCAAATCAGGGGGCGCCAAATTTGTGCAATTTGCACTTGAGTAATTATATGAAAGTTTGGGAAAATTACATGAAATTAAATGTAATTTATTGAAATGCAAATCTAACACTTAGCACTATATTGTAACACGAAATGCGCCCTTGCATCACTCTTTTACGTAAGCATGCATTTCGCAATAAAAATAGCGTGACAAACACAAGTGGCGCAAGCAACAGCCGCGCACATTCTGGCCATTCCCGCTATTCCCGAGTGCTCATGGTAAACGTTTGTTGGGAATTGCACCTAATTAAACAAATGACATAATGGCATAACTTCGGGATTTTGATCTAACAAGATTTAAGGGGTGATGTATGTTGCCACTTGTCCTTGGAAATGGGGAACCCCTCACCCATTAATTCCGTAGATATGTAAGTGAACCAGAACAGGTGAGTGTATTCATGGGATTCTAGAAAATCCAAATTAGTGATGAATAATATTACAAACTCAAGGGTGATTCGTTTTTAATCAGAATCATTGAATTCAAAACAAATGGAAGCACAGCCGACACGTGTTTCGCCCCCTTAGCCCCTTCGATGCTCATGACGAGCTCAGCTCGTCATGCTGCGCGGTCGGCGTGTACGCATGACGAGCTGAGCTCGTCACGACCACGCCCGCGATCGGAATGTCCAGCACCTGGTCAATTCTGATCGCGGCGAAGGTGTTAAGGCGTGGCCTAGTAGTCGACTGCATAATGTGATTATGATGCGACACAACTTCTGTATGGTCGTCGTAGGCGTTTGCATTTAAGCCGTGTCAGGCGTACAGGGTGAGACATCTAGCCTACTCGCAATGTGAGATTCCTTCTTATCGAATTGATCAGAAAGTTCCGATTGTATTTGTCGGAGTTGACAAACCCTCCTTATTGCATTTTGTCAGAGTTCACAATGTAAAACCCCTTCCTATTGTATTGGTCATAGAGTTCGAAATATAAGCTCCGTCCTGTGGAGTTTGGCGAGGAGTTCACAATGTAAAACCCCTTCCTATTGTTCTGACAAATCGGGTTCGGGATGTCTCAGTGCAGTCATTACTTACTGGGACCAGTTGTGTCGAAGGCCGTCTTTCTCCATTGGTGTCCTGGAGCTCCTGCACTTCGGTCCCTCAAACAGACGACAAATTACCCCTTGTATCACTTGAAACTCAGGATAATGAGGCAAAGCAGTCCGAGGCTGACTCAAGGAGGAGATGTGTAGAAAAATCAAAACTCACCAATGCACAAATATAGCACTAATTCCATGTCCACTCAGTGCTTCTTTAAAAAAGGAGACCTACTGTGATGAACGTACAACTAATCAGTGCACAGAAAATTGCAAATATTTACAAGCTTTTAAGTCAAACTGTAAACTGAAGCACCGTCTAAAGGGGTTGCACGGAATAGCGGCATGCAAGTCGAGTAACCCAAAGATATATCTCTGGGGGATCCATCCCAGTACATCAAGGCCCACACTGACTAAGTCTTAGCACGAGCACAAAGACACACAAATCCACACAAAAGGCTGACTTAGAGTTTGGCGGACGGGTTACGCCATCACAAACATGACGAATGTCCCATTCACCGTATTACAAGAGCATTATATCTAGGCCTGGATGAAATTTGAATTGTGTCGGAATAATCAGAGTAATTTCAGTAATTTTGTGTTAGTCTTTGACGAGCAATTATTGATAATTATGCAATTGCACCTCATTGTGTAATTAAGAGTAGTTTGGGAAAAACTCCTCTAGCGAGAACACATTTAGTGAGCACGAGCAGACGCTCACCCTCGTTATTTATGTTCTGTGCATTTAGCACTGTTTCCGTTTTGGTTGCGAGGGAGCGTTTAGTGCTAAGATGAAAGTGCTAAATGCCGGGAGCAAGTTGGGAGAAAATCCTAACCCAAAAGCACATTTAGTGCGGCGAGCGACTGCTCGCACTTTCTATTTGGACTCTGGCCACACCCACAAAAGGCACTTGTACTAATCCCTTTCCTATTGTATTTGTCAGAAACTTCACAATGGAAAAAATCCTTTGTATTGTATTTGTCACTTTGTTCAAAATGTGAAGCTGTATCATATGTAAAGCTGCTTCCTATGGTGTTTGTTGTCAGGGAGGCGACAATGTACAGCTGCTTCCTATGGTGTTTGTCAGGGAGGCGACGATGTACAGCTGCTTCCTATGGTGTTTGTTGTCAGGGAGGCGACAATGTACAGCTGCTTCCTATGGTGTTTGTCAGGGAGGCAACGATGTACAGCTGCTTCCTATGGTGTTTGTTGTCAGGGAGGCGACAATGTACAGCTGCTTCCTATGGTGTTTGTCAGGGAGGCGACGATGTACAGCTGCTTCCTATGGTGTTTGTCAGGGAGGCGACGATGTACAGCTGCTTCCTATGGTGTTTGTCAGGGAGGCGACGATGTACAGCTGCTTCCTATGGTGTTTGTCAGGGAGGCGACGATGTAAAGCTGCTTCCTATGGTGTTTGTCAGGGAGGCGACGATGTAAAGCTGCTTCCTATGGTGTTTGTCAGGGAGGCGACGATGTAAAGCTGCTTCCTATGGTGTTTGTGAGGGAGGCGACGATGTACAGCTGCTTCCTATGGTGTTTGTCAGGGAGGCGACGATGTACAGCTGCTTCCTATGGTGTTTGTCAGGGAGGCGATGATGTACAGCTGCTTCCTATGGTGTTTGTCAGGGAGGCGACGATGTAAAGCTGCTTCCTATGGTGTTTGTCAGGGAGGCGACGATGTAAAGCTGCTTCCTATGGTGTTTGTCAGGGAGGCGACGATGTGGGCGACAATGTACAGCTGCTTCCTATGGTGTTTGTCAGGGAGGCGACGATGTAAAGCTGCTTCCTATGGTGTTTGTCAGGGAGGCGACGATGTAAAGCTGCTTCCTATGGTGTTTGTCAGGGAGGCGACGATGTAAAGCTGCTTCCTATGGTGTTTGTCAGGGAGGCGACGATGTAAAGCTGCTTCCTATGGTGTTTGTCAGGGAGGCGACGATGTAAAGCTCCTTCCTATGGTGTTTGTCAGGGAGGCGACGATGTAAAGCTGCTTCCTATGGTATTTGTCAGGGAGGCGACGATGTAAAGCTCCTTCCTATGGTGTTTGTCAGGGAGGCGACAATGTACAGCTGCTTCCTATGGTGTTTGTCAGGGAGGCGACGATGTAAAGCTGCTTCCTATGGTGTTTGTCAGGGAGGCGACGATGTAAAGCTGCTTCCTATGGTGTTTGTCAGGGAGGCGACAATGTACAGCTGCTTCCTATGGTTTTTGTCAGGGAGGCGACGATGTAAAGCTGCTTCCTATGGTGTTTGTGAGGGGAGGCGACGATGTACAGCTGCTTCCTATGGTGTTTGTCAGGAGGCGACGATGTACAGCTGCTTCCTATGGTGTTTGTCAGGGAGGCGATGATGTACAGCTGCTTCCTATGGTGTTTGTCAGGGAGGCGACGATGTACAGCTGCTTCCTATGGTGTTTGTCAGGGAGGCGACGATGTAAAGCTGCTTCCTATGGTGTTTGTCAGGGAGGCGACGATGTAAAGCTGCTTCCTATGGTGTTTGTCAGGGAGGCGACAATGTAAAGCTGCTTCCTATGGTGTTTGTGAGGCAGACGACGATGTACAGCTGCTTCCTATGGTGTTTGTCAGGGAGGCGACGATGTACAGCTGCTTCCTATGGTGTTTGTCAGGGAGGCGACGATGTACAGCTGCTTCCTATGGTGTTTGTCAGGGAGGCGACGATGTAAAGCTGCTTCCTATGGTGTTTGTCAGGGAGGCGACGATGTACAGCTCCTTCCTATGGTGTTTGTCAGGGAGGCGACGATGTACAGCTGCTTCCTATGGTGTTTGTCAGGGAGGCGACGATGTACAGCTGCTTCCTATGGTGTTTGTCAGGGAGGCGACGATGTACAGCTGCTTCCTATGGTGTTTGTCAGGGAGGCGACAATGTACAGCTGCTTCCTATGGTGTTTGTCAGGGAGGCGACGATGTACAGCTGCTTCCTATGGTGTTTGTCAGGAGGCGACGATGTAAAGCTGCTTCCTATGGTGTTTGTCAGGGAGGCGACAATGTACAGCTGCTTCCTATGGTGTTTGTCAGGGAGGCGACGATGTAAAGCTGCTTCCTATGGTGTTTGTCAGGGAGGCGACAATGTACAGCTGCTTCCTATGGTGTTTGTCAGGGAGGCGACAATGTAAAGCTCCTTCCTATGGTGTTTGTCAGGGAGGCGACGATGTAAAGCTGCTTCCTATGGTGTTTGTCAGGGAGGCGACGATGTAAAGCTCCTTCCTATGGTGTTTGTCAGGGAGGCGACGATGTAAAGCTGCTTCCTATGGTGTTTGTCAGGGAGGCGACAATGTACAGCTGCTTCCTATGGTGTTTGTCACGGAGGCGACAATGTACAGCTGCTTCCTATAGTGTTTGTCAGGGAGGCGACAATGTACAGCTGCTTCCTATGGTGTTTGTCAGGGAGGCGACGATGTAAAGCTGCTTCCTATGGTGTTTGTCAGGGAGGAGACGATGTAAAGCTGCTTCCTATGGTGTTTGTCAGGGAGGCGACAATGTACAGCTGCTTCCTATGGTGTTTGTCAGGGAGGCGACGATGTAAAGCTGCTTCCTATGGTGTTTGTCAGGGAGGCGACGATGTACAGCTGCTTCCTATGGTGTTTGTCAGGGAGGCGACGATGTACAGCTCCTTCCTATGGTGTTTGTCAGGGAGGCGACGATGTACAGCTGCTTCCTATGGTGTTTGTCAGGGAGGCGACGATGTACAGCTGCTTCCTATGGTGTTTGTCAGGGAGGCGACAATGTACAGCTGCTTCCTATGGTGTTTGTCAGGGAGGCGACGATGTACAGCTGCTTCCTATGGTGTTTGTCAGGGAGGCGACAATGTACAGCTGCTTCCTATGGTGTTTGTCAGGGAGGCGACGATGTACAGCTGCTTCCTATGGTGTTTGTCAGGGAGGCGACGATGTAAAGCTGCTTCCTATGGTGTTTGTCAGGGAGGCGACAATGTACAGCTGCTTCCTATGGTGTTTGTCAGGGAGGCGACGATGTAAAGCTCCTTCCTATGGTGTTTGTCAGGGAGGCGACGATGTAAAGCTGCTTCCTATGGTGTTTGTCAGGGAGGCGACGATGTAAAGCTCCTTCCTATGGTGTTTGTCAGGGAGGCGACAATGTACAGCTGCTTCCTATGGTGTTTGTCAGGGAGGCGACGATGCAAAGCTGCTTCCTATGGTGTTTGTCAGGGAGGCGACAATGTACAGCTGCTTCCTATGGTGTTTGTCAGGGAGGCGACGATGTACAGCTGCTTCCTATGTTGTTTGTGAGGGACGCGACAATGTACAGCTGCTTCCTATGGTGTTTGTCAGGGAGGCGACGATGTACAGCTGCTTCCTATGGTGTTTGTGAGGGAGGCGACAATGTACAGCTGCTTCCTATGGTGTTTGTCAGGGAGGCGACGATGTACAGCTGCTTCCTATGGTGTTTGTCAGGGAGGCGACGATGTACAGCTGCTTCCTATGGTGTTTGTCAGGGAGGCGACGATGTAAAGCTGCTTCCTATGGTGTTTGTCAGGGAGGCGACGATGTAAAGCTGCTTCCTATGGTGTTTGTCAGGGAGGCGACGATGTACAGCTGCTTCCTATGGTGTTTGTCAGGGAGGCGACGATGTAAAGCTGCTTCCTATGGTGTTTGTCAGGGAGGCGACGATGTAAAGCTGCTTCCTATGGTGTTTGTCAGGGAGGCGACGATGTAAAGCTGCTTCCTATGGTGTTTGTCAGGGAGGCGACGATGTAAAGCTGCTTCCTATGGTGTTTGTCAGGGAGGCGACAATGTACAGCTGCTTCCTATGGTGTTTGTCAGGGAGGCGACAATGTACAGCTTCTTCCTATTGCACCTGAGGAGTCTGGTGCAGGAGGTCGCAGGGCAGTCAGTTGTAACTCGCCCCAGTTGCGTGAAAGAGGTCTTTCTCCAGTGGTGTCCTGGGTCGCGATACCCCAGACACTGACACTGGGGCTTAGCCCCAAAGTCAGGGAGGTGCTGTCGACTAGTAACGCAGAACACAGCAACGCACAAGATTAGCACTCAGTAAACACATGTCCAGCCAGTGCTTTTTTTAAAAATGCTATAATCAACAATACACGTATTTACAAGATTTCAGGTGCAATTACAAACTGGAACATCTGCTAGTGTCCTTGTAGATTAACCAGGGTGTAAATCACATGCACTAAAGAACTAGTAAAGAGAGCAACTAACCCTACAAATGTAGTCTCCTCTTATTGGTGAGATATGTGACAGCCAATCAGCAGGCAGTAATCATAAAAGGCACTGGTTGTATGTTAGCCTATTGAAAACCACGATTCTCTACACAAGCCTGAAGGATTGTACAGTACACATTGTCTTAATTATCCGTTGTAACCATGGAGATGATGGTAATCTGGGACGCGTTCCCCACCAAATGAACCGGGTGTGGCTAAAGAACCGGAACCAATCAGCTCTCTCGAACCTCACACCCTTTCGTTACCGTAAAAGCTAATCTCAGGGATATTTTTCTGCTCATCAAATGGAGGTCGGCACCGGCGCGTCTTCCTCTCCTTAGAGGAGTAAACAGGTTATGGCACAAACTTTCCATGTCGGCTGTTTTTGTTCCTAGTTAAACCAATAGGCTTACTTTAATGATTTGTTAATGTATTGGCGAGGGCAGAAAGCCTCTCAGTGCCCATTGTGAAGGACTTCACCAATCCTTCAGGCTTGTGTAGAGAATCGTGGTTTTCAATAGGCTAACATACAACCAGTGCCTTTTATGATTACTGCCTGCTGATTGGCTGTCACATATCTCACCAATAAGAGGAGACTACATTTGTAGGGTTAGTTGCTCTCTTTACTAGTTCTTTAGTGCAAACGGATAATTAAGACAATGTGTACTGTACATTCTCTTGGTTTGCACACATCTGTGTCCCGGAGTATCCTTGAAACTCAACTCCAGGATGGATATTACGTGGCGTATTTATCAATATGTCATGCAGCGCAGCACAGTGCAGCAATTCCCCTTGCAGCGCAGTGCAGCAATCCCCCTTGCAGCGCAGTGCAGCGCAGCAATCCCCCTTGCAGCGCAGTGCAGCAATCCCCCTTGCAGCGCAGTAATCCCCCTTGCAGCGCAGCGCAGCAATCCCCCTTGCAGCGCAGTGCAGCAAACCCCCTTGCAGCACAGTGCAGCGCAGCAATCCCCCTTGCAGGGCAGTGCAGCAATCCCCCTTGCAGCGCAGCGCAGCAATCCCCCTTGCAGCGCAGTGCAGCAACCCCCCTTGCAGCGCAGTGCAGCAATCCCCCTTGCACCGCAGTGCAGAAATCCCCCTTGCAGCGCAGTGCAGCGCAGCAATCCACCTTGCAGCGCAGCGCAGCAATCCCCCTTGCAGCGCAGTGCAGCAATCCCCCTTGCAGTGCAGTGCAGCAATCCCCCTTGCAGCACAGTGCAGCGCAGCAATCCCCCTTGCAGCACAGTGCAGCGCAGCAATCCCCCTTGCAGCGCAGTGCAGCAATCCCCCTTGCAGCGCAGCAATCCCTCTTGCAGTGCAGTGCAGCAATCCCCCTTGCAGCACAGTGCAGCGCAGCAATCCCCCTTGCAGCGCAGTGCAGCAATCCCCCTTGCAGCGCAGCAATCCCCCTTGCAGCGCAGTGCAGCAATCCCCCTTGCAGTGCAGCAATCCTCCTTGCAGCACAGTGCAGCGCAGCAATCCCCCTTGCAGCGCAGTGCAGTAATCCCCTTTGCAGCGCAGCGCAGCAATCCCCCTTGCAGCACAGTGCAGCGCAGCAATCCCTCTTGCAGCGCAGTGCAGCAATCCCCCTTGCAGCGCAGCAATCCCCCTTGCAGCGCAGCGCAGCAATCCCCCTTGCAGCGCAGCAATCCTCCTTGCAGCGCAGTGCAGCAATCCCCCTTGCAGCACAGTGCAGCAATCCCCCTTGCAGCGCAGTGCAGCAATCCCCCTTGCAGCGCAGCGCAGCAATCCCCCTTGCAACGCTGCGCTGCATGATATGCATTCTTGCCTTTGTCCCAGCGCTGGCGCCCTTATGGCTGCCTTGTTCCAATGCAGGCACTCGTGCACCATGGTGCAATGCGGCCAGCGTTGTAAGGAGGATTGCTTTTGTGCAGGAAGGGAAGAGTTGCTTCTAAGGTTTTGTTAAGGCTTTGTATTTAACTAATGAACGATACCCAAATGAGAGACCTACATATTCATTTTGATAAAAATAATTGTTACCCTTTATTACATGATCAGACTGACGTTGAACGCTGGTCCAATTCCAATCTCTCTGCATTGGGCATGGGGGTCTCTTACAATCTAACACTTTGCGGTTGGGACATTCATGCACTCAGCAGGTTCATTTGATTATCTCATAAACGTCTCTCATGTTACTTTTCCAAGAGGCTGAGTTCCGAGAGAGTCTGAATGTTGGCAGCTTTGTGCCTATTTGCAAACCTAGGTTATTGTAATGCCATGGATAGTTTATCTAATGTGTGATTCTCTGATGTTACAGAGGGGTTGGGATGTTTTTTGAAGAACTCTGAGAAATGTAGATAATTATGAACTTGTATAGAATTTGGCGTGACAATAGATGTTAAATGTGTGTTGGTTTAATGGAGAATTGTCTTTATAAACATATGTGCTTACTCCTTACTTACTGTCATGTTTCTGCTGGTGTGCCCATCCCCCAAACCCCAAAGCAGACCTCAAGACTCTCTCTTGAGATACTAAGAAATCATTGTGGCCGACCTGAAAAATGACTTCTGTAATAGAGTAAATCCTAAAGCATTTGTCAGTGGGTTCACAGTGTGAAACCCATTCCTATGGCAGGTCCCATAATGTAAAGCCTCCTCCAAAGGTGTTTGTCCTGAAGTTCACAATGTAAAATACGCCTGTTACATTTGTCAGAGAGTTTACAATGTAAAACCCTATATTATTGCATGTGTTGGTTCATAATGTAAAGGCCACCCCTATGGTGTCAGGCCCACGCCTGTGGTGTCAGGTCCATACCTGTGGTGTCAGGTCCATACCTGTGGTGTCAGGTCCACGCCTGTGGTGTCAGGTCCACGCCCATGGGGTCAGGCCCACGCCTGTGGTGTCAGGTCCATGCCTGTGGTGTCAGGTCTACGCCTGTGGTGTCAGGCACACGCCCGTGGTGTCAGGTCCACGCCTGTGGTGTCAGGTCCACGCCTGTGGTGTCAGGCCCACGCCTGTGGTGTCAGGTCCACACCTGTGGTGTCAGGTCCACGCCTGTGGTGTCAGGCCCACGCCCGTGGTGTCAGGTCCACGCCTGTGGTGTCAGGTCCACGCCTGTGGTGTCAGGCCCACGCCTGTGGTGTGAGGCCCACGCCCGTGGTGTCAGGGCCACGCCTGTGGTGTCATGCCCACGCCTGTGGTGTCAGGCCCACGCCTGTGGTGTCAGGCCCACGCCCGTGGTGTCAGGTCCACGCCTGTGGTGTCAGGTCCACGCCTGTGGTGTCAGGCCCACGCCTGTGGTGTCAGGCCCACGCCTGTGGTGTCAGGTCTACGCCTGTGGTGTCGGCCACACGCCCGTGGTGTCAGGTCCACGCCTGTGGTGTCAGGTCCACGCCCGTGGTGTCAGGTCCACGCCTGTGGTGTCAGGCCCACGCCTGTGGTGTCATGCCCACGCCTGTGGTGTCAGGCCCACGCCTGTGGTGTCAGGCCCACGCCCGTGGTGTCAGGTCCACGCCTGTGGTGTCAGGCCCACGCTGTGGTGTCAGGCCCACGCCTGTGGTGTCAGGCCCACGCCTGTGGTGTCATGCCCACGCCTGTGGTGTCAGGCCCACGCCTTTGGTGTCAGGCCCACGCCTGTGGTGTCAGGCCCACGCCTGTGGTGTCAGGCCCACGCCCGTGGTGTCAGGCCCACGCCCGTGGTGTCAGGTCCACGCCTGTGGTGTCAGGCCCACGCCTGTGGTGTCAGGCCCACGCCTGTGGTGTCAGGCCCACGCCTGTGGTGTCATGCCCACGCCTGTGGTGTCAGGTCCACAGCTGTGGTGTCAGGTCCGTGCCCTTGGGGTCAGGCCCACGCCTGTGGTGTCAGGCCCACGCCCGTGGTGTCAGGCCCACGCCCGTGGTGTCAGGTCCACGCCTGTGGTGTCAGGCCCACGCCTGTGGTGTCAGGCCCACGCCTGTGGTGTCAGGCCCACGCCTGTGGTGTCATGCCCATGCCTGTGGTGTCAGGTCCACAGCTGTGGTGTCAGGTCCGTGCCCTTGGGGTCAGGCCCACGCCTGTGGTGTCAGGTCCACGCCTATGGTGTCAGGTCCACGCCTGTGGTGTCAGGCCCACGCCCGTGGTGTCAGGTCCACGCCTGTGGTGTCAGGCCCACACCTGTGGTGTCATGCCCACGCCTGTGGTGTCATGCCCACGCCTGTGGTGTCAGGCCCATGCCTGTGGTGTCAGGCCCATGCCCGTGGTGTCAGGTCCACGCCTGTGGTGTCAGGTCCACGCCTGTGGTGTCAGGCCCACGCCTGTGGTGTCAGGCCCACGCCTGTGGTGTCAGGTCCACGCCTGTGGTGTCAGGTCCACGCCTGTGGTGTCAGGTCCACGCCTGTGGTGTCAGGCCCACGCCTGTGGTGTCAGGCCCACGCCTGTGGTGCCAGGCGTTCACAATGTCAACCCCCCTCCTGATGTATTTGTCAGCAGCTTCAGGATGTAAGGCGCTTCCTTTGATTTGTGGTGAGCATTGATTGCAAATCCCATTCCTATAACATTTGATCTGCATTACAAACACTTGAGGCCAGGCCCAAGCAGAGTGCAATAATAACCCACTCATAGCGATCTACTGGCTTTAACATACTCTTTTCACAATAAATCATTCAGGCTTCCTGACTTTGTCATAACTTTTTATAATGAACAGTTCAAACATATACCATCTGGCGTGAACTGTCCCAATGAACCTGCCCCTCCTGCAGCCTTCTTGCCCATAGGTTTATTTCCATAGCCCCCTCAGGCCAGCTGTATTGAGTATAATCTGTGGAATACCCCCCCCCCCACCCTTTGCAGCAGAAATGCACAACGCATGTCCCATCAAATCCAGCTGGGAGTAGGGTCCACACGTGGGTGGAGCCGAAACCCCTCCCTCAGTAGAGCGTCTTAAAGCCACGCTGTGAAGTCAGACCCATTCAAAAATACATGGGGGCATATTAGCAAGGAATAGCGATATTTATCGCTAACCGCGCTTAGCGCGACTTTGGTTAACGCCGCCTATCGCTGGAAAATATCGCTGAGATAACACCCTATTAGTAAGGTTTATCTCCATAGCGATATTATTTCCAGCGATAGCGGTAAAATGCGAGAATATCGCTGGAAAAGCAGCGATATTCTCGCATTATCGCTAAGGTGGATTCAGCATTAGAATCCACCTCCTATACCTTAAACAGGTAAGTCATCCTCACTAGCAGGAGATAAAATATAGCGATAAACGCGCTTAGCGCGAATTATTTTATCGCTTCGCCTGCCTTGCTAATAGGGGATAGTGGTGTTAGCAACTGTTTTCAGTCGCTTTTAGTAGGGAACGCCTTCCTTGCATGTCATTAGCGATAATTATCGCTGACATGCAAGGCGATGTGAATCCCGGCCTCTAACGCCTAAAGCTGTCGCTAACGCCTGTTAGCGACAGCTTGCTAATAGGGCGATAAAAATATCGCCGCTTTAGCGGCAAAAGTGCCGCTAAAGCGGCGATAAAGCCCTTGATGATCTTTTCAGCAGTTATGGAAACCGATTGAAGATTATATTAATATTCATTTATGACTGACTCGTTATTATTTGTTTTATTCATGTTATCTTATAACTATGTTTTTGAGGAGTAGCCTTGTTTGTTAGTTCTTTATATTTCTTATGTTTAAGACAATGCTAAGCCTTTTTATAATAGTAATGTTCTTTATGGCTATATTATTGCCCTATATATACCAACACTGGATCATTTTTTGTTTGTCTGGTTATCCTAAAAATCCTAATAACATTTTTTGAACAGAAAGTGGGGCTCACAGGGTGTTCAGGCACCAACTTGTGGGGGTGTAAATACAAAACAGGCAAGCAGGCCGCGCTCCCCTCCTTCACTCAAGGTCATTTCATTGCTTCGTTTTCCAATGTCGGGAAGAAAAGTAATTTTTGAAAAACATCTGAAAATAACCATTAATCATTTGGAGGAAGGAAGCAAACCGCCTTTGTAAGAACTGCAGATCCAAGATGTACTCGCCTGAAGCCCCCCCCCGGGCCTGTCATGGTGACGGAGCTCACTCACTCCATCATTCCAGCAGCCACGTTCAGCACTGAGTGAAATATTCCCATATTATCATCTTTTATCTGTTGATGCAGATCTTACAAAGCACCGGCTCGTTCCCTAAGTCACTACAGGGCGCTAAACATCCAAAGGAAACTGAAGAAAGGGTCTGAGTCTAGCTGGAGTGAGTGGAGGGATCTCAAACCGCCGATGGTCAGTCAATGGTCAGTCAGTCCCGTTCTTCAGGCGGCTCCTGTGTGCTGCAGGTTCAACCAGCTTCCTCCGATGAAGGCAACATCTGGTCTCAGGGCAACAGATCCAGGAAGAAATAGGGTTTCTCTTAAGATCTGAAGAGACTTCCATCTTTCAGGGATTCCCCAAAAATCCGGTGAGGTGACACAAAGAAATCTATGGATAAAAGACATGTTCATACCTGGTACCTCCCTTGCTCAATAGTCCTACAGGTTATCAGCAGGGTGGGGGAAGGGGGGTCATTCCTCAGATACTGGGACAGCCGGTACATACAGAAGCAAATGCAGCTTTGTGCTTCCCCTGGAAATATTTTACTAGGAGTCCAAACCCCCTCTCCTTGGCACCATGGTGTAGGATGGTGCTGCGTACACCTTTACTTCCTGCCTGGAAACAGATTTTTACGTTTTACCTTTACCTAATATGTTTATGAAAGCCAGTTAAAAGGTTTTGTGCTCTGAGTATACAGAATGGGGCTTGGCGGGGGTTCCAAGCATGTTCTATGACCACCAACTCTGCACCGGGAGCATCTATGTAACCACCCTAAAACTTACCACACCCCGACCTCTGACCCCGGCCCTTCGCACGACCCTTCATCCGAGCCCCGCTCCTCCTCTGGGAACAGGCGTGTCATCATCCTGACCCTACACTTACACTTGGAGAAGCTTCCCTACACCAGTGGGTTTTACCTAGTTGTAAGTGAAATGTCCAGTCATAAATATTGACAGACCCTTATCCAATTTTTGCAAATTAAACCACAAATTCAAATGTGTGTGCATGTAGCTAGGACTGCGATACTTAAAAGGTTTTAAGGAATTGTCTTAGAGACGAGTACCCGGATGGCTTGCTTCTGTGTGTAAGGGAAGGTAATCTATAATGATATGTCTATAATTTGGATTCTTACTTATAAAGTAACATGCATGCATTTATTCTGGCTTGTCAAACATGTCTACCTCAACCATGTGGTTTTCCCAGGAAAGGTGATGGAAAAATACAATATCTGGGCCCTCATTACACGCGCTAACTTCTTGACAAGTTGTGTGATCATTTTCAGACTCTCACAGTCTTCCACTGACAGATTCCAGCAGAGTAAACCTGCCAAACTGTATGGAGGGAGGCGAAGAAAGGTCAAAACATGCAGAACTGGACGTGTTAAACATCGATCTGTCTGTTATGCCTCATCTTGACGTATATGTATTTAAAATATGTGGTAAACATACTATCCTATCTATGTAATGCGGTCCTTAGAAGTGCAACTGAAAGAGGATTCATTAAATTACAGGCACCCACAACACATGTTCAGAACAACTTGTAAAAACTAGTGGAATACTGTTCCTCATATATGGTCCTAGTCAATGTAAATCAGGGAACCAACCACTATCATGCAAATTGATGGTGGAAATGGAACCTAATCAAGGAGAGGGATTCGGAGGGGATCCCTCTTTTTCGGAACTAGGGTCCTCACACACCCAGCAAGCTAGGTGTCATGCTTCATCATCTGGACCTGCTCCTCGTTGGGTCGGCGGTGCAATACCCAACGGGCACCCACGTAGGGTCAACATGTTTCTTGCCTAGTGGTAAGAATAATCTGTGGCAATTCTTCAGGACCTAATCTGTGAACAGTAAAACTATCTACACTCAGTGGTGCGTCTATTGGCTAACTACCACAGGTAAACACTATGTCGCAATTCTTCAATAGTGTGGTTCAGTAACCTCCCACTGTCAAGAAAGTTACTTCAATCGGTACGGCGATTTAATGGGATACCTGGTAGCATGGTGGCCAGTCCTGCGGGGATCATGGCTAGTTCACCTACCCTCCTCGCCGGCCACAGATTATTCTTACCACTAGGCAAGAAACATGTTGATCCCAAGAGATGAGCATAGTTTCAACTGAACTTTCACGTCAGGTAGACTGCCACTCTTTATGTTTTTACTGAGGTGGATAACCAGCTTGAATAAAAGTGTTATCTGGATTATCCAACCTTTTTTAACTCACTTAAATCACTTTATCTACACCTACACGGGCCACACCCCCCCACTTCATCAAACGGCAAGGAACAAAAGATCTCCGACAAAGAGCCCCTACGTAGGTGCCCGTTGGGTATTGCACCGCCGACCCAACGAGGAGCAGGTCCAGATGATGAAGCATGACACCTAGCTTTCTGGGTGTGTGAGGACCCTAGTTCCGAAAAAGCGGGATCCCCTCCGAATCCCTCTACTTGATTAGGTTCCATTTCCACCATCAATTTGCATGATAGTGGTTGGTTCCCTGATTTACATTGACTAGGCACCATATATGAGGAACAGTATTCCACTAGTTTTTAGGATCTGACAGGGCACTAATACTGGACCTCGAACAAAAGCCCCTTAGTCCCCTTTCTTTGAAAATACAGAACACCTTGTACTCAGCAAAATAATCCCTGAGCCGTAAAACTCTCAATCTTCCAGCTTTTAGTTTAAATGCTCTTCGTTTTGTTGTTTTCTCTTCTTGATTGTTACTTAGAGGTACGTTTTTAAGGCTCAGCTTTGGAGCTGATCTTTGATAAGTTTATTTTCTTTTTCCAACAGTTTGTTCTGCTGTTCCTGATTCTGAAGCTTCTCCAGGCAGCTCTGAAAGAGAAAAACACAGATTTAATCTTTAACTTTGTGATGATACTTGAGTGTGGTATGAGAATCAAGAGACACACCAGGCCCAATCCCAGACACCCACAGAGACACCAGGTTCAATCCCAGGCACCCACAGAGACACACCAGGTTCAATCCCAGGCACCCACAGAGACACACCGGTTCAATCCCAGGCACCACAGAGACACTCCAGGTTCAATCCCAGGCACCACAGAGACACTCCAGGTTCAATCCCAGGCACCCACAGAGACACTCCAGGTTCAATCCCAGGCACCCACAGAGACACACCAGGTTCAATCCCAGGCACCCACAGAGACACACCAGGTTCAATCCCAGGCACCCACAGAGACACACCAGGTTCAATCCCAGGCACCCACAGAGACACACCAGGTTCAATCCCAGGCACCACAGAGACACACCCGGTTCAATCCCAGGCACCCACAGAGACACACCAGGTTCAATCCCAGGCACCACAGAGACACACCAGGTTCAATCCCAGGCACCCACAGAGACACACCCGGTTCAATCCCAGGCACCACAGAGACACACCAGGTTCAATCCCAGGCACCCACAGAGACACACCAGGTTCAATCCCAGGCACCCACAGAGACACACCAGGTTCAATCCCAGGCACCCACAGAGACACACCCGGTTCAATCCCAGGCACCCACAGAGACACACCAGGTTCAATCCCAGGCACCCACAGAGACACCAGGTTCAATCCCAGGCACCCACAGAGACACACCAGGTTCAATCCCAGACACCCACAGAGACACACTAGGTTCAATCCCAGGCACCACAGAGACACACCCGGTTCAATCCCAGGCACCCACAGAGACACACCAGGTTCAATCCCAGGCACCCACGGAGACACACCAGGTTCAATCCCAGGCACCCACGGAGACACACCAGGTTCAATCCCAAGCACCCACAGAGACACACCAGGTTCAATCCCAGGCACCCACAGAGACACACCAGGTTCAATCCCAGGCACCCACAGAGACACACCAGGTTCAATCCCAGGCACCCACAGAGACACACCAGGTTCAATCCCAGGCACCCACTGAGACACACCAGGTTCAATACCAGGCACCCACAGAGACACACCCGGTTCAATCCCAGGCACCTACAGAGACACACCCGGTTCAATCCCAGGCACCCACAGAGACACACCAGGTTCAATCCCAGGCACCCACAGAGACACACCAGGTTCAATCCCAGACACCCACTGAGACACACCAGGTTCAATACTAGGCACCCACAGAGACACACCAGGTTCAATACCAGGCACCCACAGAGACACACCCGGTTCAATCCCAGGCACCCACAGCGACACACCCGGTTCAATCCCAGGCACGCACTGAGACACACCAGGTTCAATACCAGGCACCCACAGAGACACAGCAGGTTCAATCCACGGCATCCACAGAGACACACCAGGTTCAATCCCAGGCACCTACAGAGACACACCCGGTTCAATCCCAGGCACCCAAAGAGACACACCAGGTTCAATCCCAGGCACCCACAGAGACACACCAGCTTCAAACCCAGACACCCACAGAGACACACCAGGTTCAATCCCAGGCACCCACAGAGACACACCAGGTTCAATACCAGGCACCCACAGAGACATACCAGGTTCAATCCAAGGCATCCACAGAGACACACCAGGTTCAATCCCAGGCACCCACAGAGACACACCAGGTTCAATCCCAGACACCCACTGAGACACACCAGGTTCAATACCAGGCACCCACAGAGACACACCCGGTTCAATCCCAGGCACTACAGAGACACACCCGGTTCAATCCCAGGCACCCACAGAGACACACCAGGTTCAATCCCAGGCACCCACAGAGACACACCAGGTTCAATCCCAGACACCCACTGAGACACACCAGGTTCAATACCAGGCACCCACAGAGACACACCAGGTTCAATACCAGGCACCCACAGAGACACACCCGGTTCAATCCCAGGCACCCACAGCGACACACCCGGTTCAATCCCAGGCACCCACTGAGACACACCAGGTTCAATACCAGGCACCCACAGAGACACAGCAAGTTCAATCCAAGGCATCCACAGAGACACACCAGGTTCAATCCCAGGCACCTACAGAGACACACCCGGTTCAATCCCAGGCACCCAAAGAGACACACCCGGTTCAATCCCAGGCACCTACAGAGACACACCAGCTTCAATCCCAGACACCCACAGAGACACACCAGGTTCAATCCCAGGCACCCACAGAGACACATCAGGTTCAATACCAGGCACCCACAGAGACACACCAGGTTCAATCCCAGGCACCCACAGAGACACACCCGGTTCAATCCCAGGCACCCACAGAGACACACGAGGTTTAATCCCAGGCACCCACAGAGACACACGAGGTTCAATCCCAGGCACCCACAGAGACATACCCGGTTCAATCCCAGGCACCACAGAGACACACCTGGTTCAATCCCAGGCTCCCACAGAGACATACCTGGTTCAATCCCAGGCATCCACAGAGACATACCCGGTTCAATCCTAGGCACCCACAGAGACACACCAGGTTCAATCCCAGGTGCCCAAAGAGACACACCCGGTTCAATCCCACGCGCCCACAGAGACAAACCTGGTTCAATCCCAGGCGCCCACAGAGACACACCAGGTTCAATCCCAGGCACCCACAGAGACACACCAGCTCAAATCCCAGGCACCCACTGAGACATACCCGGTTCAATCCCAGGCACCCACAGAGACACACCCGGTTCAATCCCAGGCACCCACAGAGACACACCAGGTTCAATCCCAGGCACCCACAGAGACACACCAGGTTGAATCCCAGGCACCCACAGAGACACGCCAGGTTGAATCCCAGGCACCCACAGAGACACACCAGGTTCTGCAGGGTGTAGGATAAGGGTATGTTATTGTGATATTTTTAAACCCTGCAGTACCACGTGTCATCAATAGTGTTGAGTCGGGGCTTTGTTCCAGGACCAGCTTCAGACACAGTCTTCATTCAGATTTGAGGGTTGTTTCTCTATCGCTTCTTTCGTTGGCATCTGTTAATCAAGGTTTCTTAAACCGGACAAGCCTGTCAACCATCTCCACATTTCCAACCCCTCCAGCCTCCAAACAGTACAGTGGGAAGATCCACTTGCAAAGGATCATGAGACCATAAGACACGGACAGCACTGCGCGAAGTCTGAGAACTCGCCTGAGGGTGCAGCAGAAAGAGCCTGAATGCTCCATGTAGGGTTTGACATCTCACCTCTCCCAGGGTGGAGGTGACTGAAGGGAGTAAAGCCTCTGGTTCATCCACTTCTGGAAAGCCCCTCAGACAAGCCTTCTTCCAAAGGACAGGATGTGATATGCTTTGTGGCAGTGTGGAGCAATGAAGACCTACCTGACTCAACCCCTACTAATAGGATTCACTCATTAAAAACCTTTGGGGACATTCAAGATAGCGATGGACTGGGACGGCCCCTGTTTCTCCAAGACTTCCAACTCTGGGTCTGCGATTGTAATAACCATTTGTAATCTTGATTAAACTGCCAAGGCCGTGATTACCAGATTTAAGACCCCTAAGCAAACCCTTAATCATAATCGTAAGCTGTGCAAAGGTTAACACACCTGGTAATTACTAGGCACCCCCAAACATTTTCCCCAGGTAAACATCAGCAGGTCAAACCTGTCGATATTCACCAGAGGAAAATGGCCAGTAAATGTCAGGACTTTTGCTTTTTGGGCGTGTTTGGGGGTGATGCGTACATCACTATTGCCAGCAGGAATAATGGCTACAAAAAGTAACATGTATGTCCCAGACCTAAAGCATTTCGTGCATTACTTGTTCATAAGTGACTCTACGTCTTGATTATCCAACATTCAAGCACATCTGTTAGTAAAAATATGCAGTGTTGCATAGATGTAATCATCACAGAGAGGCCATTTATGGACCAGCCAGTGGAGACTGACATCCCATCACTCACAAAGGTGATTCCCAGGAAGAGTAAAGGCCATTGACCCACACTCATCTATCTATTCATCCGCCTGGCTATACAGTCATCCATCCCTCCAATCATTTGTCCATCCATCCATTTGTTCATCTATTCATGCGTTCATCCATGTATTCGTCCACCCATATGTCCGTCCGTTCAACCCTCTGAAAGTCTATTGAGCGCATACTAAAGGTCGTATCTAATAAATGACTCTTTCTTGAAACAGGACAATCTTCCACCCCTCTATAGACACCCGTCAGTGTTAATCTTCTGTCACTTATGCACCTACCTTTATCAAGGCAACTCGCGACACCCAGCCTTTGGCGCTTCTGTCCTCGGGATGAGAGGAACTCATCAGCGCTGCTTCGTAGGCTTTTCGAAGGTGCTGCAGCTCAATGATCACAGCCAGGATCTGTACAGGAGAGAAGGTGTCATATCAGTGACTCGGGTAATTCACACAGTGTATACGTAGAGAAGGTTCAGACACTAAAGTATCTGTCTGGAATGGAAATAGTCCATCTCGGTGCCACGGTCAAGTAGTCTTCACAGTGACAAGTGAGAAAAATCATGTCAGTGACACAGTTACGTAATCCTCAGAGTGAGAAGTAAGAAGAGATCATCTCAGTGACACAGTCAAGTAATCTTCAGAATGAGAAGTGAGAAGAGATCAGCTTACTAGTGATAGGTGAGAATAAATAGTCTTTTTAAAGTAACTTCAGATGACATTCTGACAGCAAGTCATGCAATGGGTGACAGGGCATCTTGTCCATGCTCAGACAGTAGTAACATCACTTATTTATTTAAGATCTTGCTATAATGTGCCCAGACCCCGAGAGGGGTGGCAAAGCGCTTTGCAGCAGAGTGCCGTAGTACATACTGGAAGTGTCAGTAAGTTGACAGTGTACGTGAGAGAAACATCCAGCATAGTCTGTCTTCAACTGAAGCGTACTGTGTCTGAGGATGTCAGGGCTCTTTTGAGGTCCCTCTTCAAGATAGAAAGCATTGGAGGCTATTTAATGTGTACCTAAAGAGATCTTTGGCATGTTGCTAAGCTCTACACTCCAGCTCCAGCTCGACACTCTCGTTATCGTGCGTGTTGTGCGTCTATATCACTATGAAGACTGTTGCAAGTGTGGAAAAGAAGGACATTTTGCGCGTATGTGTAAAGCTTCCAGCAAAAATATTGCGTTTGCGAATGATGATGTACCTGAACACAGAGGGCCCGATTCACAGAACTAACTTACGTCAAAAACGTAAAGTTAGTACTTTTTGGTATTCACAGAATACACTTAGTCATTTTGGTATTCACAGAATACACTTAGTCATTTTGGTATTCACAGAATGCACTTACTCATACTAACTTTATGTCCGCACTCGGGGTGGAGATTCCGGCCCTTTGGTGGAGATTCCGGCCCTTTGGTGGAGATTCCGGCCCGGAGGTGGAGATTCCGGCCCGGAGGTGGAGATTCCGGCCGGTTGTGGAGATACCGCCACCGGCCGGAATCTCCACAACCGGCCGGAATCTCCACCAAAGGGCCGGAATCTCCACCAAAGGGCCGGAATCTCCACCCCGAGTGCGGACATAAAGTTAGTATGAGTAAGTGCATTCTGTGAATACCAAAATGACTCAGGGGTCGATTCCGATCTCGGCCGGTAGGGCTCCGAATCGGATTCGGCTTTACCGGATCCGATTCGGAGCCCTGTTTCCCGACCGATCCGTACGCGCGTCCGGACGAGCGAGTACGATGCGAAATCGCCGACCGACTCGTCCGGGCATCCCGACCGCTCCGACCGACTCGTTCCCGGCTCGAACCGCACCGACCGACTCGCTCGGACTCGACTCGCACCGCGCAATGGAGACGTTTCCCGACCGGGTGAGTACGATGCGCGCCGCGAGTGCAGTCCGACCGAGCCGCACACTCCGGCTCAGAAGAGCTGTCGGAGCCGTACTTCAGGGGTCCGTGTCGGACCCCCTGAACGCGTAGCCGCGCAGTCGCACACAGGGGGACCCATGGGTCCCCCTACCTGTGCGTGTACGGGCGAATCGCTTCGCTGCGTACACGCTGTGGGGGCGCCCTTGTCCGCATCGCACCCATTGAGTCAATGGGAGCCCGTGTACGCGTCGTACAACAGGCTCCCATTGACTTCAATGGGAGTCCGACCGAATCGAGTCCGATAGCATACGGACGCATCGTACTCGTTCGGTCGGGCTGCACGGGTCCGATTCGGTCGGAAATCTCTCCGGGTCCGGCTCGGTCGGAGAGATTTCCGGCCCGAATCGGAATCGGCCCCTAAGTGTATTCTGTGAATACCAAAATGACTAAGTGTATTCTGTGAATACCAAAAAGTACTAACTTTACGTTTTTGACGTAAGTTAGTTCTGTGAATCAGGCCCAGAGTGCTAATGGTAGCCGGTGAGGCCAGTGAAGGTTGACGATGGGTTGAAAAGGAAAACCCGTTCCAAAGTCAATTTTGACGTGAATGGCAAAGTTGTTTCTTTCATGGTGAATTCAGGGTCATTGTACACCATAATACCTAAACAGGTGTATGACAGTATGTTGGCCTAAGGGAGAATTGGAATCCACAGATGTAATTCTAAAAAGGTGCCATGGGGGCAGACATAGGAGTCATCAGTTATATTGCAGCATTGATCAAGTTCGGTGTTCAGAAGACCAGAGGAAAGGTGTACGTGGCGGCTGAGGGTCCGCCTATTCTAGGATTGTTTAACTAGTACAATCTGCACATAGTTGGAAATCCAAGGGCCGACAACCATGTGATGGTGGTAAAAGACAAGAGCCTGGAAGAGATTTTAAATCATCAATTCAAGGTGGTTTTCAACAATAGGTTGGGAGAGGCCAAGGAATATGTGCATAAGATTAGCTCAAGAAGGGTGTATTACCAATTAAACGTGGTGAGGAAGGTACCTGTGGCTGTGAGAGCAAAAGTGAGGGAAAGTTTGCAACTGATGATTGTGGACAAAGTCATAGAAATGGTGAGGCCACAGAATAGTTACCGTCAGTTGTGATTTCAAAGAAATCGGATGGGTCTCTCAGGTTTTGTGTTGACTTGCATAGCCTGAACAAGAACATAGTCATAGATTGCTTTCCTTTGCCAAACATAAATGAACAGATTCTGATGTTGTTTGGGAGTAAATACTTTTCAAGGATTGACTTGTGGAGTGCCTTCCATCAAGTGAAGCTTCACCCAGACTCTAAGCATATGACTGCTTTTATCACTACTGAGGGTACCTTTCAATTTAATAGACTCCCCTTGGGTTTGTCACCGGCAGCAAGTATATTTCAAAAACTGAGATCCAGCTTGTTGTCGGGGGTCAAACACTGGCAGTATTTAAGCTGTTAGCCCAGGAAGTCATAACGTTGTTGTGGCAGGGCAGTTCTGCCAAAATAGCGCTCCACAAACTACAAAAAGGAGTGTATGATGGTGGTCTGGCGGTCCCAGACATCAAGCTATACTACTGGGCCTCGCAGCTGTGGGTTATAAATGATTGGGTATATGCAGACACTAACGAGCCAGCCTATAGAATGGACAGAGCCGCCATGCCGGGAGGCGATTGTGAGCCGTTCCTGTATTCCCAAAACCACATCCGGAATGGCCGGCGCACACGGGGTGGTAGTGGCGTGCTGGCGTGAGGCAAATAGATTCCTGGGTTGGCAAGAGAAACTGACCAGTCGTACTCCATTGTGTGTGGGGGACCCCCTGAGAGAGGTAGCCTCATTAACGGGCTTCAGAAGTTGGAAATTGATAGGTGTTGAACGCCTGGGCGACATGTGGAGGGGTGGGGCCCCCCTCTCTTTCGAAGACCTACAGCAAGAATATAACTTAAACCAGACGCAGAGATACCACTACTTGAGGCAGATGCATGCCCTAAAGGGGCATATCCAGCGAGGTACTCCTGTCCCCGACCACTCCCCCTTGGAGGATAGACTGTTAATAGATCCCATCCCTGAAAAAGCGACCTTCACAATATACTGTAAACTAATAAATAAAGTACCAGACCACCTGGCGACCTTGCGAGCCGCATGGGTTGACGACCTTGGAAACATAGAGGACGAGGAGTGGCTGGAGGCAATGTAGAGCCCAAGAGAAATTGCAATCCACACAAGATTTAGGCTGGTGCAGCTCAAGATACTCCATCGTTCCTACTATCCTCATACACTCCTACATAAATGGGGTAGGGCACAAACAACACAATGCGCAAGGGGATGCCAGCAGGAAGGGACTTTCTTTCACATCTTATGGGAGTGTCAGGGGGTTGCCCGGTTCTGGCAGAGAGTCACAGAAACAATGTCTAAGGTGTCCGGGGTATCAGAAAGAAACAGTTAGTTATAGATTCCTTACCTTAGAATTACCCCCAGGCGTCAGACTGGATCCAGAAAGTTTTTCGTCTGTGCGTCTCTGCGTCCGTCTTCGGCATCGTGGTCACTGGGATGACGTAGTGGAAGTTACTTAGACGCCGCCCTCGCGCGCTGATGTCAGTTCTTTCTTTTTCTGCGCCAGCAAGCGCAGATCCGGAGAGAGCGGTACCCCGTCACTTTTTGACTGATTTTTTGTGACTTTTGTCGACTTCGTTTTTGAGTCTAATATTGACTCCTGGTGCACGAGGGATGCCCGGCTTCAAGGCCTGCGGTTCCTGTACCCGACTGATGTTGGTCACGGATCCGCACTGCGTGTGCCTCTACTGCCTGGAGCGTGACCACGAACCTGTCGTGCTCCGACTGCCGAACCATGGCCCCGAAGTCTTTGCGGGAGCGGTCCCGAAAGCTCCTCGAGGCCCGGCAGTCGGCTCCGCGTCGCTCAAGATCCCGGTCGCGAGGGAGGTCGTGGGACCGATCGCAGAGCCATCACCATCACTCCTTGTCTAAGTCTTCGCACTCGAGGTCAGGTAAGTCGAAGCACAGAAAGAAGTCGAAGAAGCATCCTCGCTCTCCGACTTCCCCTCGTCTGTCGGCCAACGCGACGCAGGGTGCGGGTGGTGCCCCTCCCGTGGCTCCGCGTGTGGAGCCTTCAGGGTCAACTTCGGCCTTCCCTCCCTTCCCGGGACCTGGAGTGACCCCTGCCCATCTTCGTCAATTTTACGAAGCAATGCATGCCATCTTTGGGCAGCCGAACTCCGCCGGCGCGCCTTCGGGCCCCGCGGACTCGCCTGGGGGCCCTAGGCCTTCGACGCCGGCAGCTTTGACCTCGGAACTGCAGGGCCCTCTTGGAGCCAGGCCTGGATCCGGATCGGCACCAGTCGACCTCGTTACACCTCCACCAGCGCCGATTCCACCGGCACCACATCCACAACTGACGCCGGCTGGACCCCCAGCCGGCGTCGACCCCAGCTTCCGTCCCGATGTGGACACGGAGCCAGACCGGCGTCGACAGACGCTGGATCCGGCGCCGATGGGTACTTTTGTCCCTGTGTTCCACCCTGGTCATTTTCAGCCAGATTGGCAGCCAGAGGAGGGTGAGGAAACTGGGAGGGGTCTGGTGACTCTTTGACAGACCAGCTGGAGTATGAGCCAGACTGGAGAGAGGAACTGGGGGATGCCAGTGGTCTAGATACCTCCCCACACCTAGGCATGTTGTCTCCTCCTACCGTGGCTATGGAGGAGGAAGCGTCATATGCCGTGGTGTTGCGTAGGGCGGCCGAGGCTCTCCACCTCAAGCTTCCTATGGTGGCAGTCAGGACTAACCTCCTGACAGAGGTGCTTCAGCCAGCAGCGAGCTCTTCGGAGCCCCTGCTGCCATTCAATGAAGCCCTAACAGACATCCTTTTGGTCACCTGGTCCAGGCCCAACACAGGGGCTCCTGTGGATAGGATGGTTGCCCGATGCCACTGCCCGAGCGACCCCACCTTCCTCTCCCAACACCCTACCCCCGAGAGCTTGGTGGTCCAAGCCTCTACGTCCAAAGGCGCCTTCCCTACAGCTCCACCTGATAGGGAATCCAAGAAGCTGGACCAACTTGGGAAGAAGATGTTTTCTTCCTCCAGCTTGGGACTGCGGTCGGTAAACACTGCATGTCTGTTGGGCCGTTATTCCCACTCTGTGTGGGATACGGTGGTGCAAGTGCTGCCTCAATGCCCGGAGGAGGCCCGGGCTGTGCTCTCCTGTGCAGTCGCCGAGGGGAGAGACGCAGCAAAGTTTACCATCCGCTGTGGGCTGGATACCGCAGACGCACTTGGCAGGACAATTTCCACGTCAGTAGCCCTTCGACGCTATGCCTGGTTGCGTTTGACTGGTTTTTCCGGGGAGGTCCAATCCACACTTATAGACATGCCCTTTGATGGCCGTCGCCTTTTCGGGGACAAGGCAGACAATGCGCTAGAGCTCTTTAAGGACTCCCGGGCTACGGCCAGGTCCTTGGTCCTCTCCACCACCTACCCTGCACAGTCTGCCTTTCGCTCCTTTCGTGACTATGGAAGGTGTGCCCCACTACGTACCGCCCAGAGCCACAGGCTGGTGCAGGCTGTTCAGCCCCAGTGCGGCCAGGGACATGGGAACAACCGGCGTGGTTCTGGGGGCCAGCGAGCGGGCCAGTCCACCACAGCCCCCTCTGCATCAGCCTCCAAACCCTCCTAGTCCAACCTTCCAGGGCCACCAAACCCCAGTGGGTGGCAGGATCCACCATCACCTCCCCCACTGGTGCACCATCACATTGGACAGGTGGGTTCTGCAGATAGTCCGAAGGGACTACTCCCTCCCCTTCGAGATTACCCCTCCCTCCATGCCAGCTCAGTACAATCACATGTCGGAGGATCACTTGGCCCTTCTCCAACAGGAAGTTTTGGCCCTCTTGGCCAAGGAGGCCATTGAACGCATTCCTGCCCCAGAAGTAGGTCGTGGTTGCTATTCCCACTACTTTCTGGTGCCCAAGAAGGACAAAGGCCTGCGTCCTATCTTGGATCTCAGGAACGTCAACCACTTTCTCCGGAAGGAGAAGTTCAAAATGTTGACGCTCGCTCAGGTCTGTCTGCCCTCGACCCTGGAGACTGGTTGGTAGCGTTGGACTTGCAGGACGCTTATTTTCACATCCCTGTCCTGCCGGCCCACCTGCGTTACCTGTGGTTCACGGTAGGCCACGAGCACTTACAGTTCACCGTGCTCCCCTTTGGCCTTACCAGCGCCCCTCGGGTGTTCACGAAAGTGATGGCGGTGGTCGCAGCTCATCTGCGCAGATCAGGGGTTCCAGTCTTCCCCTATCTCGATGACTAGCTGTTGAAGGCGGGCTCACCCCAGGTTGTCGTCTCCCACCTCCAGACTACGGCCGACCTCCTGCATTCGCTGGGGTTCTCCATCAACGTGCCGAAGTCACACCTGACCCCCTCTCAGAAGCTCCTCTTCATCGGAGCGGTTCTGGACACGACGCAGTTTTGGGTTTATCCTCCTGAACAGCGAGTCCGGGATATTCGGGCTATGATTCCGATCTTTCAGCCTCTATCCCGGGTTTCGATCAGGATGACCCTGAGGCTGCTGGGCCTCATGGCCTCCTGCATCCTGCATCCTGCTGGTCGATCATGCCAGGTCACATCTGCGGACTCTGCAGTGGGAGCTGAAGTTCCAGTGGGCGCAGCATCAGGGGAATCTTTCCGATTGCGTCCAGATCTCGGAGGGCACTGCACGACAATTGCAGTGGTGGCTAACGAACCAGGATTGGGTCAGGGGCAGATCCCTCTCCCTTCCCCAACCAGAACACACAGTGGTGATGGACGCGTCCCTTCTGGGATGGGGCGGCCACATGGGAGAGGCGAAGATCAGAGGCCTCTAGTCTCCGGCGGAGTCCGGGCTCCACATCAACCTTCTGGAGCTTCGGGCGATTCGTCTTGCACTCAAAGCATTCCTTCCCTCTGTCCGGGAAGGAGTAGTGCAGGTGTTCACGGACAACACCACCGCCATGTGGTACTGCAACAAACAGGGCGGGGTGGGGTTGTGGACCCTATGTCAGGAGGCCCTCCGCCTCTGGACATGGCTGGAACATCAGGGCATATCCCTGGTGGTTCAACACCTGGCAGGTTCACTGAACGCCAGGGCGAACGAACTCAGCCGCAGGTGCATGATGGATCACGAATGGCGTCTTCCCTCGGAGGTGGTGCAAGGTCTTTTTCAACAGTGGGGAGAGCCTTTGTTGGATCTATTTGCCACCGAAGAGAACGCGCAATGTCAGCAATTCTGCGCGTTGTAATTTCCAAGGCGGCACTCGCTAGGCGATGCTTTTTACCGCGAGTGGAGTTCCGGTCTTCTATACGCCTTTCCGCCTATACCACTTCTGCCCAGAGTGCTGAAGAAGATCAAGCGCCACCAGGCCCAAGTCATTCTTGTGGCTCCGGATTGGGCACGAAGAGTCTGGTATCCCGAGCTGCTCAACATGGCCATCGATCCTCCGATCCAACTGCCTCTTCGGGAGGATCTTCTGTCGCAGCAGCAGGGGACGGTCCTCCACCCGAACCTGTCCAGCCTCCTCCTCCTTGCGTGGAGATTGAGCGGCGGCAGTTGACTTCATTTGACTTGCCTCCCGAAGTTTGTGATGTAATCTTGGCAGCCAGGCGTCTCTCCACTAAGACGGTATATGCCTGCAGATGGAATAAATTTGTGGCATGGTGCACAGCAAAGGCTGTGGATCCCCTTTCTGTCCCTTGTAGGAGAGTAGGATCTGCTTCACATGGGTACCCCCACTTTTTGCTGATGCTCCACTGTTTATTTACTTTAGTCTGGCTGGGGCCATGCTAATCGGAACCCCAGCCTAGCTGCTTCCTCTCTAAAATGGTTTTCATGTACCTTAGGTACATCTTTGATTGGATTCTGGAGTGCCCTTATAAGTCCCTAGTATATGGTATATGTACCCAGGGCATAGGTACCCCAGAGGCCTACCAGGGGCTGAAGCATATATTATGCCACCCCTGGGAAGCCCTCCAAAAAGACACCACAGGTCTGCTACTGCAGCCTGGGTAAGGTGGTACATGCACCCCTTACTGTGGTATAGGCTACCTATATCACTACCATTGTACACACATATAAACCTATAAGTCACTCCTATGGCAAGCCTTAACAATCCTGAAGGCAGAGTGCCTGGTTTTTATGTGAGAGGGTGCCCCTGCATGAGCAGAGCCCCTCTACAGCGTTCGGAGTCAATCCTCTGGTGCTGTTTGTGGTGGAGCCTGACCATATACTCTTGAGTGCATTATAACCTCGCGTTAAATGCTAACTTTGGGATGGCTGCACGGAAACATGTTGTGTTTGGTGTCAAACACTTTGGAATACTACCCCCCGGCCAGTTCTGGCGGCGGGGGTAGCATTCCACCCTTCTAGAGGGAGAGACATGTACAGACCGGCATACCCAGTATTAACTTTTCAGAGCCCTGGCATCACAAACTGGATGCCGCTGCCACAGACACGGGTATGGCCTCCTGCTGCTGACCGAAACTCCGGCAGGGGAGGCCTGGACAATAGGTTTCCTGTCTCAGGGAGGTGTAACCACCTCCCCAGACAGGATAGTGTGTATTGGGGCTGGGCGGGAGAACTCACTGGTGCTTTGAAGTCCTGCACTGGGGGCACATGTGGTGTCCCTGTGCATTGTCCAGTTCAAACCGGTTGCAGGGGCTACCTGCCCCTGCTCTGGCGCGAAACTGGCCAAAGGGAATGGGTGTAACCACCCCTCTTCCCTGACCCTCCCATAGGTGGGTCCCCAGAGTATGTCCAACCCCCTAACTTAGTATAAGTATGGGACCCCAGTCCTTAGGATTTTAGATTATCCCTGGATGAAACTCTGAACGTAAATCCTGGACCTTCGACGCTCTACTTGAAGATTAGAGGACTGAAGAATCTCCCTTGGGGTCAAGGAGTGACTCCCCTGCTTGGCAGGCACCAAAGAAGCAACTGTCCGGTCTGCATCGCTGAAGCTCCCGCCGGATGACGAAGTCTTTGCATCACCAGAGGTGGATTTCCAGACTTCTCCGAGGCTGCCCTGAGACCCCAGCGAAGCTGAGGCACGTAGCTGTCGTGGGTAACGTGGAACCGTGACCCCTGGACACCGAGAACCTTTGCAAGAGCATCCTCTTCCTGGTATCCCTTGAAGTTGTGCTTTGGGCTCCGAGTAGCCCCCGCCACGAGCACCGACTGCACTGAAGATCTCTGGCCTCCACTCCACGAGTGTCCTGTGAGCCAGCTCCAAGTGCGTCGACTCTAGGCTCCTTCGCTATCGCTAGTCCATTGGCTAGTGGGTCCTCCCGAAGGCAACTCTTCTTCTGCTTGGGCTTTCTTGGTTGCTACAGATGTGCCCTGACTTACCTTTGCTGGGTGAGTCCCTCAGACCTTGCTGGTCTGCACCAACGTCCTTTCTCTGTTTCTACGTGACTTGCCGTTGCCAAGGCTTGTTGGGTCTAATCCGGTCGCCGACACCCCAGCAATTGACAGACGTTGTGGAACAGCTCGAATCCAGCTCCTGGTTGTCATCGATACCTCCTGGACCTTGTGGCTGAAGAGTCAAGACACCCATCAACCTACCTGAAGCACCCGACATCGGTGGGCATCTGCTCATCGCCTTCCTGGTCACTGGCTAGTGACCCAGACTCTGTCCCCTCTGCTTTCAGGTTCTTCAGATCTCCGATCCATCCTTGGATCCACCCAGACACTTTCGACTTTGTCGCCAGCAGCACTTTGCAGCAGATCGCCATTGAAATCGACAACGAAACCCGCCTCCAAAAGACACCTATGCACCCGGCTTCCCTGGGTGAGGTAACTCGAGTACTCCGGTGCTCCCGTGGGTTTTGACTCTAGAACTGCCTAGTTCTAAAGGGGTTTGCTCCAAGCCCTCTCCCAAGTGTCCTTTTCTTTTAAAAATCCAACCGCGACTTTCCCCATAGAAGTTAACGGTGATTTGCGGCTGTGTTCCCACACTGCACGCGTCCCCCGTGGGTCCCCTGCGTCACTACCTTGGGTGGTTCCTTGTGGTCCAAGCACTTCTACAGGCTCTAGGCCTTGTGTCTAGCTCAGTCGTGGTTCTTATACCACTTTTTTGGTATATGGTTGGGTCGCCCCTAGGGCCCAAACGTGTATTTGTGCTATTGCTGTTGATAACTGACTTGTAACCTATGTACTTCGAACTCTAGCCTTATAAAGAGACTAGAGGGGTGTGTTTAAGACTAAATACATATATTTTATATATATACCTGGTGTGGTCCTCTTTCATTTGGTCACTCAAGAGATTATAGACTGGTAAAACAAGCTGCTTTACATTCCTTCAAGACTTAGCCTGAAGGCTGCTCTCCATAGCTACCACTAGGATAGCTTTCAATAAAGGTTGTCTTTAACCTATCTCCATAAGGGGTTGTTTGGACTGGTACAAGGTGCCCACTTTAATTACTGGACAGCATATACCAGGCCAACTTCTCACATCCCTCTTTCTGAGGTTCTCTTGTTCCTCCTGTCTTTGGCCCAGCAGGGCTCTGCTCTGGGCACTCTTAAGGGCTACCTCTCAGCCATTTCTGCCTTCCTCAGGCTTCCTGATTGGGCCTGGGCGGTGAGCTTCGCTCCGTTCGTGGAGTTTGCGGAGTTTTCTGCACTCCGCGGAGCTTGAGTGGCAGGAAAAGCAGCACAAACTGCAGTTCACACTGCACTCTGCCACTCGCTGAACTTCGCAGAGTTTTTTTTGTAACTTCGCGGAGTTCCGCGTAGCAAAACTCCGTGAACTATGCCCAGGCCTGTTCCTGAACAGCCTTCTCTTTTCAAGTCCCCTGTTGTAAATAGATTTCTTAAGGGCATTACTCATCTTTTTCCTCCTGTTCCCTTCATAATGCCTC
Organism: Calotriton arnoldi; assembly: GCA_963921515.1. Classification (NCBI taxonomy): domain Eukaryota; kingdom Metazoa; phylum Chordata; class Amphibia; order Caudata; family Salamandridae; genus Calotriton; species Calotriton arnoldi. Next base: position 72,791 of record CAWUFW010020119.1, read on the forward strand.
AGTGGGACTTGAACTTGGTTCTTACTTATCTGATGCGCGCTCCCTTTGAGCCGCTACATAACTGTCCTCTCAGACTCCTCACTTTGAAAACTGCTTTTCTGGTGACCATCACCTCTGCGTGCAGGGTGAGTGAGCTACAAGCTCTGTCTACCAAGCCTCCCTTTCTGGCTGTTCATCCGGACAAGGTCGTCCTCAGAACTCGACCTTCCTTTCTTCCAAAGGTTGTCACTTCTTTTCATATTGGCCAAACCATCACTTTGCCCACCTTCTTTCTGCCTCCGCATGCTTCAAAAGAGGAAGAGAGGCTCCACCATCTGGATCCAAAACGTGCGCTCTCCTTCTACTTGGATCGCACCAAACAATTCCGGGTGGACGACCAGCTCTTTGTTGGTTACGTGGGCGCTAAGAAAGGTCGGGCCGTGCACAAACGGACCATCTCCAGGTGGGTTGTTCTGTGCATCAAAGCCTGTTACTCTTTGGCTAAGAAGGAGCCTCCAGTGGGGCTGCGCGCCCATTCCACCAGGGCGACGGCAGCTACTACTGCTTTGGGACGGGGAGTCCCCCTAAATGACGTCTGTCAGGCAGCTACGTGGGCATCGCCACACATGTTTACGAGACACTACTGCCTGGACAGCCAAGTCTGGAGAGACGGCTTCTTTGGCCGTTCTGTTCTTCAGGACTTTCTGGTGTGAACTTGGTTCGCAGACCCACCTCTGGGGTTGGTATTGCTCGGGTATCTATTCTAAGGTAAGGAATCTATAACTAACTGTTTCTTTCAGATGAACAAGTTACTTACCTTCGGTAACGATATATCTGTAAGAAACATAGGTTAGTTATAGTTTCCTTACCGCCCCACCCATCTTCCCCATTCTGCGAACTGACTTCTAGGGTTAAGGACATCCTTTCAGTGCCCTAGTTTTGTGCACCAGTGGTCAGTGTCTTGCATGGCTCTGCGTTCCTGGCGTGGAAAGTCGTGTACAGAACTGACATCAGCGCGCGAGGTAGGCGTCTAAGTAACTTCTGCAACGTCATCCCGCCGACCACGACGCCGACGACGGACGCAGAGTCGACCGACGCCACCTACCGACGCGCAGGGGTACTGCTGATGAAAAACTTTCCAGATCCAGTCTGACGCCTGGGGGTAATTCTAAGGTAAGAAATCTATAACTAACCTATGTTTCTTACAGATATATTGTTACCGAAGGTAAGTCATTTGTTCTTCAGTGCCAATGGACGCGAAACGGCTCCTCTTGATGATCCGGGATGACATTGACTGCCCCAGGCACGCAGGCATATGGCTGGCACTCGCAGCGGGGATCGCCAAAAGAAATATTGCAAGGAGGTGGGGGGCGACCCTACCGTCGCTGGGAGAGTGGGAAAGAGACCTAGACTGGTGCCAACGAGCTGAAAAGACAGTATATAAAAGCAGCGGGTGTGTTAAAAATTGGGAGAAAATATGGACACCATGGCGTAAGCACAGAGAGATTGTGGGGGATGGGTGACATGCACCAGTCATACTCAGGCGGGGGGGAGGGCGGCTCCGATGAACCATGTTTGCGCTCATTGTTGGGAAATATGTCCCATATGGAAAATGTGCCCCTTTAATCACTAAAGGCAAACAATCTCGAATCTCTCTCGAACAACATTTATGCGATGATGTAATCCAACAATGTACAACACATGCAATTTCTGTAATGTATGTTCTTTTGAGCAAAGTTAATAAAAAGAGTTAAAAAATAAAATAAAAAAAGCAATGTTGTTTTCTTTCAAGATGAGTTACTAGTGTTTGGAAACAATGTTGCTAAGCGTAACAGGACATTGGGTGGTGTGTTGTCCCGCATTGACATTACGGAAAGATAAGTGTGTTTTTCTGTTTCAGGAAGTAAAATACTTGGGTTATCACATTACAAGGGCGGGGTTTAAGCCAAAGGTAAATTTGGTAAGTGCAACTGACAAGGACAAGCTTCCGTCACTTATGGGTTTGGTGGAATACTATTTCAAATTTATACACAATTTCACCCATAACACAGAAGCTTGAGGGTGTTGTTGTGGAAGGGGAAGATATTAACTTAGTGCAAGGAACAGCAGTTAGCCTTTTCGTTGATAAAGGACAACATTGCCAATGCAGGTATTTTAGTGCCATTTCAGACAGGGTTGAAAAAATTAACTACAGTGGATGCCAGTACAGTGTGGATTGGTGCCATGTTATAGCAGATGCATGGGAGAGAGGAGAGGACAGTGGTATTCACTTCTCGCTCATTGAGCGGCACAGAGAGGAACTACTCCATCATTGAGCGAGAGGCTGCTTGGGCAACCAATTACTTTTGGGCTTTTATATGGGGTAGTACTGTGCTGTTCAGGGCAGACCATAAGCCATTACTCAAGGTCCTGGGGCCAGCAGGTACAAATAAATGTTCCAGGAGGTTGGTGAAGCTGGCAGTGAAAGTGCAAGATTATGATTGTAGGGTTGACTATGTTCCAGGTCAGAAGAACAAGGTTGTGGTTTGTTTGTCGAGACTTCCTGACAAATTGGCAGAGAAGTGTGACTTGGATACAGAGGAGGAAGGCTTAGAGAGTTGTGTGTCCAAGGAGGAACAAATTAGAGGTATGGAGGGTGATAACAACCTTAAGACGGTGGTACGGTTGATTAAAAATGAGGTAGGAGAGAGAATACTCTACCTGATGCTGTAAAACCGTTTCACAAGGTCGTGGATGAACTGTCGGTTCAAGGCTGGTGCTGAGAGGAGAGAGATATGTGCTACCAAGTGCGTTAAGATTCAAGGTAGTGCATTTAGCACATGAAGGTCACCTGGGTCAAACTCTGACTTCCAAGAGAGTGAAAGAAAGGTTTTGGTGGCTGCTCACAGATGGACAGGTGAAGAGATGAGTGGAGGAGTGTGAGGTCTGCAAGGATTCTGAGAAGTGGTAGAGAGAAGGTTCAGGTGCTGTGGGTGAAGAACAGCATGTGTCTGAGGCAAGTGTGGTTTGGGAGAAGGTTTGCTTGGACTTTATTGGTCCATTTGCTTTTCTTTCTGAGCAGCAGAAATTTGCTGCTGTCATGGTGGACGCCAAATCCAAATGGGTTGAGGTGTTGTTTATGAGGTGTGTGAGTACTAGGTCTACCATAGCAGTCTTGAGGGAAGTGTTCAGGAGAGAAGTTATTCCTTCAGTGTTGATAACAGACAATGGCACACAACTCACCCCGGAGGAAATTAGATGTTTTTGGACAATGTTGGGGTGAAGCATGTGTGTACATGTTTATACAATCCACAAGGAAATGGATTGTTGAAGAAGATTAACAAGTTGGTGAAGGGTACCATGGAGTTGGCATGCAGTGCTGGGTTGTCTATGTAAAGATGCCATTAAAGACATGTTGTGGGCTTGTCAAACTTTGGTGAGTACAATCCCAGGGAGGACACCATTTTAAATGATGCATGGTAGGCAATGCTGGAGAACTAACAGAGGCACTTCCTTGATTGGGTTAAGGTCAGACCAGGTGGTGTTGGTGGAGAAATGTCCAACTTTCATTGGGCCTATAAAATGATGGGTGTTGGAGGAAATTGGGTCAAGTTGGAGAATGGTCAAACTTGGAATCTGAGGAGAGTAGCTTTATACCAGAGGCATGGAGAAGACGAGGTAAAGCCCAGTAGCGAAGAGAATTGTTCTGCTTGGTTGCTTATGAAAGATGGTGAGTTGCAAACCAATGAAGGGGGTAGGTGTGTGGAAGTACTTGAGAGTGGTGATAGTGGCAGCCCAGGGATTCAGGCGGAAAGGGTTGTGAGCTCGAGGAGACTGCTTGGATACTTGGGCGATTATGTTTGGGATAGTGCACGCATTTTTGTTTCCCCTGAACCAGGGTTTTCTGTTCTGTCCGGTAGTTTAGTTTGCTCATTTTGTGTGTGTGTGTTTGTGTTGTGGGTATGGTAGCTGTGCTGGTTGGTTTTAGCGTCTGTTGTGTCGGGAAGGGAGGGGATCTGTTGAAGTGACCTTATTAATCTTCAGCCCAGCCTGTTGCTGAGGAATGTTCATCAGGCAATGTCTTTGTGACGTACTTGTATTCTAAGGGTTTTGAATATGGCAGTTCACTTGCTGGCTGTGGCGGGCCTGGCTCCGTTGTGGGGTTTCCACTGATGAAATAAACTCATGATCAACACTTGTGTGAGGACGGCGATGCATTTACAGTATTTCAATACTACCTTAGCGGAGGCCATCTGTGATTGTAATTCGGTAACTTCACGGCAGAGAGCTTGGAAATGTCTGGGGATTCCATTAGGCGCGGGTGGAGAACTCCGCTCCGCCAGCGGAGTGTACGGAGATTTCCCTACTTCGCGCTCTGCTGAGAACGCGGAGTAGGGAAAAAACTCAGACTCCACAGTGGAGCAGAGTTAAGTAGCCACCCCCGTTAAATTGGGCCCCGCCTCCACCCAACTAATAAAATAATAGTGACAACCTAATTTAAAAGAAATACGGTCACTTACCTGTTTTGCGGCGTCCCCGGGCAGCCCTCCTCCTCCTCCTCGCTGTACATCTTGCACGAACTGTGCATGCGCGTGCGCGCATGCGCAGTTTGTGCAAGATGTACGGCGAGGAGGAAGAGTGCAGCCCGAGGACGCCGCAATACAGGTAAGTGACTTTTTATTTCTTTTAAATTATGTTGTCACTTTTATTTTATTAGGGGGGTGAGGCGGGTGGCGGAGTGGAGTTCCACTGAGTTTTCCCCCAACTCTGTGGACCTCCGCGTAGTTGCACTCCACCAGCTCCGCCCGGGTTTAGATTCCATATCATCTGGGCAGAGCAAGCACCTTGGGCTTTGCCTTCTGTCAGGTGAGCAACACAGGTGCTCACCTTGGAAGGCCCCTGATGTGGCTCCACGGCAACGATAAGAATCCACTTCCTGTTCCCCAACCTTCCGCACTCCTGAAGTGAGGCACAGCAAGCCAAAATGATTAAGACCAGGAAAGAAGGTCTTGTTTCTTGGATTGGATGAGTCGGGCTGCCCAGGAGATGGCCGTCGACCATGAAAATAAGTGACAAGGCTTGAGTAACGTTATGGAGCTTTCTCTAGACTCCTACCTAAATCCCTTTAAGTACATAGAGTTAGATCTCTATCTGCGATTCAGCTCAGGTGTGCATGTAGGTTCCCTTTTTAAAAAAAAAATCTTTCCTTTCCAACAAAAACAGATTGAAGTGCAATGGATTGGTGCAATTACCGCTCCGCTGTGTTTTCATCAAGTACATTTGCCTGGTCCATCACATACAATGATATTCGTCATAACTGGCTCACGAGTCCCTAATGATCAACATTTGTCCCAGATATGCTTTTGTTTTTGCATGTGGGGAAATGCCACCTGTGGTATTCCCAATCAGTGTTGTCCACAGGCTAGGCACGCATGAACACGGACCTGTGGAGAGATACAATGTCATATGTAGTCGCAGTCCTGAGGGAGTTACGTACCCTAGACAAGAAAGCTACCATGTAGACGTGTTGCTTACATGTCTTATAGCCTTAACGTGGTCCCCCCCAGCTACAGGTTCACCTCACCCCGCCCACTCATGGTGGCCTGTCATCGTTTTTTGCTTCCAATTTGCCAAGATATTCGCCCCATATTAAGCCATCTGGACCGGTTCCTCCCCTCTGCTGATTCCGGGTCATGGTGTCCGCCTCTGCTCTGACTCGTTTATTGAGGTTTCGCATTCAGTCCTGGCTAGCCTTCCATGCCATCGCTATCCGTCTCTTAAATAACAGCATGGCTAGATCAACAAATCCATGTACATATCTACCTTTTGATGGTTGTGGCATCAATTCAAGCAGACACAGATCATGAGTGTGCGGTATTATCCTTCCAACTATGTCTGATACTATCCCCATCACCCTCTCTCATGTTGGGTGCAACACTGGGCATTCCCACATCATATGGTAGAATCCTGCTTCTAACTGTCAGCATCTTGGGTGGGCCAAGAAAAATCCCCCTGTACATACGGTGCAAGCATTTTGGGGTGAAATAAGTTTTATGGAGATAATTCAATTGCATGCATTTAAATCTCTGATTTCTCAACACTCGCTTGACTTGCTCCCTAATTTTTTGCAATTGGTCATTTGCGATGTACCGACCTAGGTCTCCTCCCATGATGTCTTAGATAGTAGGAGATCTATGTATGGATGGGCGACAAAACGGTTATACAAGGCTGTGTCGGCCCTATGGGCCGTGCCATGTGTAACAGAGGATGCTGATCCACACCTACAAAGCCCTACACAACCAAGAACTAGCATACATCAACCACTGCCTGAACTTCTACCAACCCTCCAGACACTTATGCTTCGCCTCCCTCTCCGTCACCCACACTCCCCGCATCAGCCGCAGCAACAGTGGAGGGCGCTCCTTCTCCTACCTCATTTCAAAGGCCTGGAACAACCTTCCCTTCAGCTCCGGACCTAATCCTCTCTGATGGAATTCAGGAAAGAACTCAAAACCTGGCTATTCGACTGATCCCTCCCTAGCAGCAGGGTTCTCAGTGCCTGGGTACACTCAAGGGTGATTAGCCACGCTTTACAAGTCCTGTTGGATTAATTGACAGCACCCTGCAGTGAGGCTGACACCTGTGGCTCCTCCCTCCCCCAGTCCCACCTGGTTTCAATCGCATGTACTATGGATTCTTCTTGCAACTCTTGATAAGTTTTACAACCTTGTGTCCTCATACAGCTCTCCAACCCGAGTGATTCCCACTTCCTGTGTCCACTGCCAGGGTCTCACCTCGTGTACCGATTGAGTCTCGCGCAGCTCAAGGATGACCCATATGTCCAACTCCAGTGCGTATGGGGGTGGAGATCCGCACTTATATATATATTTAGGCGAGCAGTCAAAATATCAAAAATTAAATATCGATATACACTAATATCGAGGTCACTATATCGAAGGGACAGAATATCGATGTTAAGAATATCGATGGACAGAATATCGACCCTAAGGTAAGTAATATCGATTTTTTATATCGATGTAAGTAATATCGAAGTTAGTAATATCGAAATCAAATATATCGATGTTACTAATATCGATGTTACTAATATCGATATTTGTATTATTGTTATGTATTTTGTTATGTGTTTAATATGTATGTTATATGTGTTTTTGTTAAGTGTTCTGCTTGTTTAAAAATATATGTATACAATTTTTATATGTTAATAATTTTTTTTTTTAGTTATTTTTTTTTACTACCGTAGCGGGTTGTGGGTTTATAGGGGAATAGGGTGGGAAGTAATTTAATTATACTAAATTAATTATTCATTTTTAGGAATAATAAATTAATTTTAATTATTTTTTGCGTTTAAGTTTTGTAGCGGGTTGTGGGTTTATAGGGGAATAGGGTGGGAAGTAATTTAATTGTAATTAAGTTATAATTTATTTTAATTAATTGGTATTGATAATTATATTATTGTTAATTAATTAATAATTGGTAATTAATTTTTATTAATTGGTTATTAATTTTTATTAATTGATGAATTGATCATTATGTTAAGTGTATTATTTTATTATTGGAGTGTGTTGTGCGTTTATAGGGGAATAGTGTTGGAAGTAATTGAAATCTAATTAAGTAATTATTAAATATTGTTGGGTATTGATAATTAATTTATTGGACATTAATTATTAATTGGTAATTTTTTTAATTAGAATTTTTTGGTTCTGAAAATTTATTTATTGTTGTTTTATCATTAATTGGTAATTAAATAGTATTAAATATTATTTATTGATACATTTAATTGATATATTAATAAGTCATTATTAATTGCTAATTAATGTTTAATAATTATTATTATTGGTATAAAAAGCATTTAATTGTTCAATATTAGTTAATAATTAATATGTTTTTTGTTATTAAAAATATTTTATTGTTCAATATTTATTATTTGGTAATTAATATTTATTAATTATTATTTATTGGTATTTATTATTAATTTATTGTTCATACATTTTTCATTGGTAATTATGTTTTTAATAATTATTTATTTAATAATTCATTAATTATTTTAAAAAATTATTTTATTCATAAGTATGTTATTTTTAACTTCTACGCTATCCAACACTTTCCCTACTGTGGCACTCTCTGGAGTTGGAATAGTAATTTTTACCCTCCCGCTATCCAACGCTTTCCCTAGTGTTGCACTCACTGGAGTGGGAATATTAAGTTTTTACCCTCCCGCTATCCAACACTTTCCCTACTGTTGCACTCACTGAAGTGGGAATAGTAATTTTTACCCTTACGCTATCCAATGCTTTCCCTACTGTTGCACTCTCTGGAGTGGGAATAGTAATTTTTACCCTTACGCTATCCAATACTTTCTCTACTGTTGCACTCTCTGGAGTGGGAATAGTAATTTTAAGCTCTACGCTATCCAACATTTTTCTTACTGTTGTTTTTTTGGGAGTTGCAATTTATTACCTCCGCTATTTAATATTTTTTGTATTATTTTAGTTAATGTAGTATATAATTAATTTTAAAAATATTAAAAGTAAATTTAATTTTTTTAATCTGTTATACATAGGTATTTAATTTTTTATTTATGTTATTGTTTTATGTGTATAGATGTACTTGTAATTTATAATATTTTTTAATAATTTATAATTTATTAAAATAATTATTAAAACTGATATTAATAAGTATATATATTATTATCTACTGGCGGTCGCCAGTAGATAGTTATAGTTACAACCTATTATCCATAGGAAATCCGCGACATTCTATTTGAAATAACTCTCTTGCCGGTTGACGTATCTTCGCGAAATTTTCAAACTTCGTGGGGCGCTCCGGTCCGCTCCTACCCTGAAAGTCTCGGGGGATACGTCAAGCGGGGCCGAGAAAAGGGGGTCCCAAAACGCGTTTTCCCCATGCATTTTCCCATAGGAAACTTTAGACACGGCTACAGCCCGAACTGCTGAACGGAATTACACCAAATTTGGCAAAGAGGTAGTTCTTGGTTCAGAAAGAACCCTTTTGTTAAATGGTGTAAATCCGTTCAGTAGTTGCTGAGAAAATGAAAAGTAAAAAGTTAGTGATATCTAGGGACGAGTAGGGTCCGCGTACCCTCCCGATCACGAGCTGCATGTTAATTGGCTGTCAGCTGGCTGTCAACATTCCGATTCAGGAAATGTTGGCAGCCATTTTGTCCCTCGGTAGAACCGAGGGACAGAAACAAGTGCGCAAAGCGCACAAAGGGGGCAGGGTAGAAACACCCTGACCCCTAGGTTTGCTCAGGGGGTCCCACAAGGACCCCTGGGCAAAAAAAAATTTTTTTAAAAATCGGCAGGATGCGCTCAGGGTGCGCGAATCTTGCCGAAAAATTTTCGATGTTAATTGGCCCCGGGTGGCCCAAGTCCCGGGGGCATGGTGGGGGATAATTTAATGTGTGGGGGCCTCAAAGGGCCCCCAAGCCCCGGGACCGCCACCCCCGGGACTTTTTTAAAAATGGTGCGGGAGGGCTCTGAGCCCTCCCGCAGCCCCGGGACCACCACCTCCCGGGGCTTTTTTTAATAATTATTAAACCTGTGTGGGGGGCTCCAGCCCCCGACACGCCCGGGACCACCACCTCCCGGGCACTAAACATTTAATATGGGGGTCCGTTACGGACCCCAGAGCCCGGGGACCACCACCTCCCCAGGGCTGTGTACTGAATGGGAGGGGGCGCGCGGCCCCCTCCTGGAGCCCTTGATGGCCCTGGGGACCACCACCCCCAGGGTCGGCTCCTGCAGTGTCCCGGGGTGCCTACCCCGGGACACTGCTGTTTGCTATGGCAGGACGGGAGCCTCGCGGCTCCCGTCCTGCCATAGCAAACTGCTTTGGATATTGGAAGAGAGAGCAGGAAACCTGCTCTCTCTTCCAATATCCAAAGCGATTGCTTTTCCACATGGGGAGCAGCATGTCAGCTGCTCCCCATGTGGAACAGCAATGCCGGCTCCCTAGGGACGCGGGAGCCGGCGGGACTGTGGGGGATTGGGGACCCCCACAGTCCCCAACGAGAGGCCAGGCCCCGGGGGATGGGGTCCCCGGGGCAAGTAGTGGCCCGGGAGGGAGGCCATGCGGCCCCCTCCCCAAAAAAGAGAAAAATTTAAAAAAAAAAAATGGAAAGGCCGGCCCCGGGAGATGGGGTCCCCGGGGCCTTAAAATGGCCAGAGGAGGGGGCCACGCTGCCCCCTCAAAAAATAAATATAGAGGCCATGCCCCGGGGGATGGGGTCCCGGGGCCAATACAGGCCCAGGGAAGGGGGCCCCTTCCCGTTTTTTTTTTTTAAGGTAATTTAAAAGAGGGTAAGGCCCTGGGGGATGGGGTCCCCAGGGCCCAAAAAAGAAAAAGGAAGGGGGCTACACAGCCCCCTTCAGGGAGAAAAGAAAAAAAAACGATCGGGCCCGCAGGCCCCTTCACCACTCTGCAAACGCGCCCACTGGCGCGTTTGCAGAGAGGGAACGATTCCCTTGAATACTGGGGGTCCCTGAGGCCAACTAGCCCACCAGGTACCTCCAGTATGCGTCAGAGGCTGCCTTGCAGAGAGGTGTACAGAGGCCACGCCCCTTTTACACCTCTCTGCAACGCAGCTCTGTGGCGCTTTTGGAGGTATATGGTGGGCTAGTTGGACTCCGGGACCCTCAGGATTCAAGGGGACTTAATCCCCCAACTTAAAACGCGCCACGGGCGCGTTTGCACAGTGGTGAAGGGAGGGGCGGGGCTTCAGGTGACATGTGTGCAAACAGGCCCCGTGGTGCGTTTTAAGATGGGGAATTAAATCCCCTTCAATCCTGAGGGTCCTGGGGCCAACTAGCCCAACAGGTACATCCAGAATGCGCCACAGAGCTGCGTTGCAGAGAGGTGTAAAAGGGTGTGGCCTCTCTACACGTCTCTGCAACGCAGCCTCGCGCATATTGGAGGTTCCTGGTGGTCTAGTTGGCCCCTAGGGACCCTCAGGATTCAAGGGGACTTAATCCCCAACTTAAAACGCGCCACGGGGCGCGTTTGCAAAGATGTCACCTCAGGCCCCGCCCCTCCCTTCACCATTGTGCAAATATTCCTCTAAAATCAGCCGAAATAGGAATTCCGATTTACTCACCTGTTATAAGGAGAGACCTCAGTGCTGTATCTTTCAGCCCAGTACTGGTCCTGAAAAGTAATTTTAACCGTACTTACCAGTAACTTGAATTTCCTTCCATAGGCTAACATTGACTGGTTTCACTTGGAAATTCTTCTAAGTGTGGAGTTTTGGAACTTTAAAATATTCCTCTAAAATCAGCCGAAATACGAATTCCGATTTACTCACCTGTTATCAGGAGAGACCTCAGTGCTGCATCTTTCAGCCCAGTACTGGTCCTGAAAAGTAATTTTAACCGTACTTACCGGTAACTTGAATTTCCTTCATTGGCTAACATTGACTGGTTTCACTTGGAAATTCTTCTAAGTGTGGAGTTTTGGAACTTTAAAATATTCCTCTAAAATCAGCCGAAATACGAATTCCGATTTACTCACCTGTTATCAGGAGAGACCTCAGTGCTGCATCTTTCAGCCCAGTACTGGTCCTGAAAAGTAATTTTAACCGTACTTACCGGTAACTTGAATTTCCTTCATAGGCTAACATTGACTGGTTTCACTTGGAAATTCTTCTAAGTGTTGATTTTTGAAACATACAAATATTCCTCTAAAATCAGCCGAAATCCGAATTCTGATTTACTCACCTGTTATCAGGAGAGACCTCAGTGCTGCATCTTTCAGCCCAGTACTGGTCCTGAAAAGTAATTTTAACCGTACTTACCAGTAACTTGAATTTCCTTCCATAGGCTAACATTGACTGGTTTCACTTGGAAATTCTTCTAAGTGTGGAGTTTTGGAACTTTAAAATATTCCTCTAAAATCAGCCGAAATACGAATTCCGATTTACTCACCTGTTATCAGGAGAGACCTCAGTGCTGCATCTTTCAGCCCAGTACTGATCCTCAAAAGTAATTTTAACCGTACTTACCGGTAACTTGAATTTCCTTCATAGGCTAACATTGACTGGTTTTCAGCAAAAAGTTTCAAAGTGTTGATTTTCACAAACTACAAATATTCCTTAAAAATCGACAGTATGACTTAAATGCATTCTTTCAACTGTTTACAGGAGATGCACCAGTGCTGGATCCAGGATCCAACACTGAGTAAGAAAAAGTAACGATAACAGTTTTTACCTGCTAAGTGAATTTCCTTCCATAGGATAACATTGGTGATTCTATGAGAAAAAGTTTCAAAGTGTCAACTTTTAAAATACAATAATATTCCTTAAAAATCACGACTGTAACCAAAATGCTTTTACTCAACTGTTTACAGGAGATTTCCCAGGACTGAATCTAGGATCCAGTCCTGTGGTTAGAAAAGTAATCCATAAAGTAACTAATTGCATTTAACTAGAAATTCACATTGAGCTGAATGTTGCATTGTGTTTGAAAATGTGTTGCCCATTGCAACAACTGTAACTACTGTACTTAAAAGTCTATTGCCTATCTGCAAAGTATTTAAACTAAAGTAATTCATTAAGAGAAAGTATTTTTTGTAATGTAATGTATAATGTAATTACAATGTAATTTAAATAATAAAATATGTAAAAAAAATTGTTTCTAAAAATGTAGTAAATCAGTATTTTAAAAATTTATATAACAATTAATACATTTAAAAATTGTCATTTACAAAACCTTTGAAATTCACTGAAAAACCGTAGGTTTCAGACATGTTATAGTTACAAATTAGCATTTAAAAAACCTTTGAAATTCACTGAAAAAACCATAGGTTTCAGGGACGTTATAGTTACAAATTAGCATTTAAAAACCTTTGAAATTCACTGAAAAACCATAGGTTTTAGGGACAGTTATAGTTAGTTGGACATTGCACTCGTACAAAACCCGTGAAATTCCCCGTTATAGTTAGTCCAGCTAACTATAACTCGCGCCCCGCAATGCACTGCTGATGACGTCACATATTACATCACTCATGACATGGTCAGTGACATCACTGATGACATCACTGATGACATCTCAAATGACATTACTGATGACATCACTGATGACATCATCCATGTGATAATTTCATGCATCTTCTCACACCCTAATATAACCTTTGATACACCCACTCTAAAGTACAGACTGCCATTCGCAAAACCATAGACACTCCAACACCAATAACTACATACCCACTCACTGATTCTTAGGTCTACGCACACATCCACTCACTCACCCGAACAGTCACTCATATTTACGGTCACTCAGTACAGGACTATCATATGCACTCATACTCCTATATAGACACTCAAACACCGCCACTCATCCATAGAGGTACTCACACACCTAGTCAGTCATGCAAATAATTAAACACACTACCATTTACTCACCTATACAGTTATACACACACCAGCTCACTTACTCATACAAATACTAGCACATTCTTACGCTCTTATACAATCACTGATACAAGCACACACTCATCCATACAGCCACTATCACAATCAGTCACTCTTGCTTATAGCTATTTATATACTCCAACACACATATATACTGCCTTTCACATATGCAGTTACTCACACATGTACCACTGGGACATACATTCACTCACTAACACACTCTTACACACACTTACCCACCCATACAGTCTATCACACATGCACTCTTGAAACCATCCACCCAGTGAATCACCCACTCACACATCTATGCACAGAGTCGCACACACCCCTCCCACACAAACACTCAGGCACCCATACAGATACTCACACAAGCATTCAATAACTCATATAGACACTCATGTAGCTATTCTCAAACACATGCAGCCACTTACACAGCAACAGACAGATGGATACAGACATTCACCCAGTTTAGTCACTAACCCATGCATTCAGTAAGATACGTTAAATCACTCACTTATACAGTCAGTCACGCACCTACTAAATCATCCATACAGACACTTACACACCCACTCATTCTTCAATACGTCTTTTCCTATATATATTAAAAATATTTAAACTTTACAGAAACACACAGTCACTGGATGATGTCATCAGTGATGTCATCAGTGATGTCATTTGAGATGTCATCAGTGATGTCATCAGTGATGTCACTGACCATGTCATGAGTGATGTAATATGTGACGTCATCAGCAGTGCATTGCGGGGCGCGAGTTATAGTTAGCTGGACTAACTATAACGGGGGAATTTCACGGGTTTTGTACGAGTGCAATGTCCAACTAACTATAACTGTCCCTAAAACCTATGGTTTTTTCAGTGAATATATTATATGTATATGTTTACTTAATGTTTTATTAAATTATATATATTACTTATTAATTTTAAACATTATAAAATATTTTTAACTATGTTTATTTTATTTATAAGTATTATTTAGTTTATTTTACATATTTTTTTAACAAAAAAACCCGATATTTTCAATAACGATATTTTTGACATCGATATTTTTTTCTCGATATTTTTGTACTTACCATGTTGTAGATAGGATATCGATATTGTTGACATTGATATTTTTGCTCCGATATTTTTGTAGGTCGATTTTTTGACCTTCGATATTTTGTCAGTGATCCCCTTTACAGGCACATGCATCAAAGAAAACCGAGTCAGAAACGGGCAGATTCTCAGAATCTGCCCCTTTATGATCAGTATATTTGCATTTGGGATGCATCATCCCAAATGCAAAAATCGCAATTTAAGTAATCTCTAAATTGCGATTACTTAATTACGATTGCATTTAAGGAATCGCAAATTGAGATTCCTTAAATGCAATGCATTAAAGTGAAAAAATTAGCGATTTCGCTAATAGGAGTCGCAAATTACCATCAATTTGTACTTGATGGTAATTTGCAAAAACTTTGAAAAATGCACTAAAGTGCATTTTTCAAAGTTCCATTTACACACACACATGGCCTTGGGGCATGTGTGTGTGCAAGATGTACTCATATGCAGATTTCAGGGTGCAACAGGGTGTCTTTTTGACACCCTTGCACTCTTGAAATTGCATACGCAATTTGCGAGTACCTATTGGGTACTCGCAAATTGCGATGTAATTCCCATTCATTCCTATGGGCCTCCAGGCCCATAGGAATGAATGGGAAGACATTCCTTAATTGCGACTCGCAATTTGCGATTCGCAATTAAGGAATGTTTAGAAATCGCTATTTTTTAGCAATTTCTACATGCATAGGCTTTTGCGATTCCTTAATTGCGATTCCTTAATAATCGCAATTAAGGAATCGCAAAAGTCTACCTTGATGCATGTACCTGTACGTCCAGCATTTCTTCACACTGGACATAAGCGCAGTGTTTGTTCCCGGTCGTTTGATGGGGCTCAGCAGCCAGGACAGAACTGTTCTGCCACTAATTGCTGCCTGTACATCATTTCTCTCAACGCAGGAACCTGCTCTCAGCCGCTGCACCGCCACTGAAGCTGGGCCGCCACTGAAGCTGTGCTGCCACTGAAGCTGTGCCGCCACTGAAGCTGGTCCGCCACTGAAGCTGCGCTGCCACTGAAGCTGTGCCGCCACTGAAGCTGGGCCGCCACCCGCCACTGAAACTGGGCTGCCACTGAAGCTGGGCCGCCACTGAAGCTGCGCCGCCACTGAAGCTGGGCCGCCACTGAAGCTGGGCTGCCACCCGCCACTGAAACTGGGCCGCCACTGAAGCTGGGCCGCCACTGAAGCTGCGCTGCCACTGAAGCTGGGCCGCCACTGAAGCTGGGCTGCCACTGAAGCTGCGCTGCCACTGAAGCTGTGCCGCCACTGAAGCTGTGCCGCCACTGAAGCTGGGCTGCCACTGAAGCTGTGCTGCCACTGAAGCTGTGCCGCCACTGAAGCTGTGCCGCCACCCGCCACTGAAACTGGGCCGCCACTGAAGCTGGGCCACCACTGAAGCTGCGCCGCCACTGAAGCTGGGCCACCACTGAAGCTGGACCGCCACCCGCCACTGAAACTGGGCCGCCACTGAAGCTGGGCCGCCACTGAAGCTGTGCCGCCACTGAAGCTGGGCCACCACTGAAGCTGGGCCACCACTGAAGCTGGGCTGCCACTGAAGTGGGGCCGCCACTGAAGCTGGGCCGTCACCCGCCACTGAAACTGGGCCGCCACTGAAGCTGGGCCACCACTGAAGCTGGGCCACCACCCGCCACTGAAACTGGGCCACCACTGAAGCTGGGCCGCCACTGAAGCTGGGCCGCCACTGAAGCTGCGCCGCCACTGAAGCTGGGCCGCCACTGAAGCTGAGCCACCACTGAAGCTGGGCCGCCACTGAAGCTGGGCCGCCACTGAAGCTGCGCCGCCACTGAAGCTGGGCCGCCACTGAAGCTGGGTTGCCACCCGCCACTGAAACTGGGCCACCACTGAAGCTGGGCCGCCACTGAAGCTGTGCCGCCACTGAAGCTGGGCCGCCACTGAAGCTGAGCCACCACTGAAGCTGGGCTGCCACTGAAGCTGGGCTGCCACTGAAGCGGGGCCGCCACTGAAGCGGGGCCGCCACTGAAGCTGGGCCGCCACTGAAGCTGCGCCGCCACTGAAGCTGGGCTGCCACTGAAGCAGGGCCGCCACTGAAGCGGGGCCGCCACTGAAGCTGGGCCGCCACTGAAGCTGGGCCGCCACTGAAGCTGGGCCGCCACTGAAACTGGGCCACTGGGCTGCCACTGAAGCTGTGCCGCCACTGAAGCTGTGCTGCCACTGAAGCTGGGCTGCCACTGAAGCTGAGCCACCACTGAAGCTGCACCGCCACTGAAGCTGGGCCGCCGGGCCGCCACTGAAGCTCAGCCGCCACTGAAGCTGGGCCGTGGGCCGCCACTGAAGCTGTGCCGCCACTGAAGCTGTGCCGCCACTGAAGCTGCGCCGCCACTGAAGCTGAGCCGCCACTGAAGCTGGGCCGTGGGCCGCCACTGAAGCTGTGCCGCCCTGTAGTACAGCTCATAATCAGTTGCACCAATTCCGTCCTCCCTCAGTGAGCGCTGTGCCTTGTAGAGGGCTGCACGTCTCCTGCCCCAACCCATATCAAATCCGAGAGCACACCATGCAGATCCCTAAAGAACAAGGAAGGGAGGAGCACCGGCAAACATGAAAAAAAGTACAATAGCCGGAGCAGAATAAGCATCTTGGCTATCGCCACCTTGCCCATCGGAGACAATGTCAGGGACCTCCAGAAAATCATGGATTGTCTCTTCGATGTAATTGCCCTACCTGGGTTTCCATCTATTAAGGGACCGATTCCGATCTCGGCCGGTAGGGCTCCGAATCGGATTCGGTTTTACCGGATCCGATTCGGAGCCCTATTTCCCGACTGAGTCGGACGTGCGTCCGGCCGAGCGAGTACGATGCGAGCGCCCGCGAAATCGCCGACCGACTCGAACGCGGGTCCAACACGCTCCGACCGACTCGGACGGACACGGATCGCCTCGCGCAATGGAGTCGTTCTCCGGCCGGGTAAGTACGATGCGCGCTGCGAGCAGTCCGACCGACTCGCGCCGACCGGCTCGAAAGAGCTGTCAGAGCCGGACTTTGGGGGTCCGTGTCGGACCCCCCTGTACGCGTAGCCGCGCTAGTCGCACGCAGGGGGGACCCATGGGTCCCCCCTACCTGTGCGTGTACGGCGCGATGCGCATCGCCTCGTTCCGCTGTAGGGGGCGCCCTTGTTCGCCTCGCACCCATTGAGTCAATGGGAGCCCGCGTACGCGTTGTACGCCCGGCTCCCATTGACTTCAATAGGAGTCCGACCGACTCGAGTCCGGTAGCGTGCATACGCATCGTACTCGGTCAGTCGGACTGCCAGAGTCCGATTCGGTCAGAAATCTCTCCGGGTCCGGCTCGGACGGAGATTTTTCCGGCCCGAATCGGAATCGGACTTAGGGGCCGATTCCGATCTCGGTCGGAGGCGCACCTAACACCATTCGGTCGGGAAAAAAGCCATCCGAATGCCTGTTTCCCGACCGATCCGTACATCATTCTTAACGAGCAAGTACGATGCGCACAACAGCATAGATTGCGACCCAGTCGGACTCACCCAATCCAGGTCCTGTTCCCCGACCGAGGCGAATCCGGAAACGCAGAATCGAGTCGCACGGAAGCCAAAATGCAGCCCCGTCCGGCCGGCCAAGTACGATGCGCTTCCCGTACGCGTCGAACCCGTCGCTACGTCCGGCACGTCAAAGCTTCCGGGAGAGGCGCACATAAGCTCCGATTCGCGCCGCAACACGATCCACGGCTACGAGACGAACACGCCAGCGACGAGGACGAGGCGAAGCAACGAGAAAGACGAACGAGATGAACCAACCATGAATCCCTTCGTTCCGATCCTACCAATATTCTACATCTACTACCGGAACAGGCACGGACGCGTACGGCGCAGAAGGTAAGTCGGACACCAACCACAAAAACAAACAACACGTACACGACATATCACACACACACAGAGGGATGCAGAAATTACTTACACCAGAAACAGCAGCACCATAGGGGCGGGATGGCCATCACCAATGCCACATATACACATAGGGGCCCGGATGCCTACCACAACTACCACCCCTACCCAGGGGGTGCCAGACGCCTACCACTACTACCACCCTTACCCAGGGGGGGCTGGATGCCTGTCACTACTACCACCTCTACCCATGGGGGTGCCAGATGCCTACCACTACTACCACTTCTACCCAGGGGGGGCTGGATGCCTGTCACTACTACCACCCTTACCCAGGGGGGGCTGGATGCCTGTCACTACAACCACCTCTACCCATGGGGGTGCCAGATGCCCACCACTACTACCACCCTTATCCAGGGGGTGCCAGATGCCTACCACTACTACCACCTCTACCCAGGGGGGGCTGGATGCCTGTCACTACTACCACCTCTACCCATGGGGGTGCCGGATGCCTACCACTCTTACCCAGGGGGCTGGATGCCTGTCACTACTACCACCCTTACCCAGGGGGCTGGATGCCTGTCACTACAACCACCTCTACCCATGGGGGTGTCAGATGCCCACCACTACTACCACCCTTACCCATGGGGGTGCCAGATGCCTTCCACTACTACCACCCTTACCCAGGGGGTGCCAGATGCCTACCACTACTACCACCTCTACCCAGGGGGGACTGGATGCCTGTCACTACTACCACCTCCACCCATGGGGGTGCCAGATGCCTACCACTACTACCACCCTTACCCAGGGGGTACCAGATGCCTACCACTACTACCACCTCTAGCCAGGGGGCGCTGGATGCCTGTCACTACTACCACCTCTACCCATGGGGGTGCCGGATGCCTACCACTACTACCACCCTTACCCAGGGGGGGCTGGATGCCTGTCACTACTACCACCCTTACCCGGGGGCTGGATGCCTGTCACTACAACCACCTCTACTCATGGGGGTGCCAGATGCCCACCACTACTACCACCCTTACCCAGGGGTGCCAGATGCCTTCCACTACTACCACCCTTACCCAGGGGGTGCCAGATGCCTACCACTACTACCACCTCTACCCAGGGGGCTGGATGCCTGTCACTACTACCACCTCTACCCATGGGGGTGCCAGATGCCTACCACTACTACCACCCTTACCCAGGGGTGCCAGATGCCTTCCACTACTACCACCCTTACCCAGGGGTGCCAGATGCCTACCACTACTACCACCTCTACCCAGGGGGCTGGATGCCTGTCACTACTACCACCTCTACCCATGGGGGTGCCAGATGCCTACCACTACTACCACCCTTACCCAGGGGTGCCAGATGCCTTCCACTACTACCACCCTTACCCAGGGGTGCCAGATGCCTACCACTACTACCACCTGTACCCAGGGGGCTGGATGCCTGTCACTACTACCACCTCTACCCATGGGGGTGCCAGATGCCTACCACTACTACCACCTCTACCCAGGGGGCTGGATGCCTGTCACTACTACCACCTCTACCCATGGGGGTGCCGGATGCCTACCACTACTACCACCCTTACCCAGGGGGCTGGATGCCTGTCACTACTACCACCTCTACCCATGGGGGTGCCAGATGCCTACCACTACTACCACCCTTACCCAGGGGGTGCCAGATGCCTTCCACTACTACCACCCTTACCCAGGGGGTGCCAGATGCCTACCACTACTACCACCTCTACCCAGGGGGGGCTGGATGCCTGTCACTACTACCACCTCTACCCATGGGGGTGCCAGATGCCTACCACTACTACCACCCTTACCCAGGGGGTGCCAGATGCCTTCCACTACTACCACCCTTACCCAGGGGGTGCCAGATGCCTACCACTACTACCACCTGTACCCAGGGGGGGCTGGATGCCTGTCACTACTACCACCTCTACCCATGGGGGTGCCAGATGCCTACCACTACTACCACCTCTACCCAGGGGGGCTGGATGCCTGTCACTACTACCACCTCTACCCATGGGGGTGCCGGATGCCTACCACTACTACCACCCTTACCCAGGGGGCTGGATGCCTGTCACTACTACCACCTCTACCCATGGGGGTGCCGGATGCCTACCACTACTACCACCCTTACCCAGGGGGGGCTGGATGCCTGTCACTTCTACCACCCTTACCCAGGGGGGGCTGGATGCCTGTCACTACAACCACCTCTACCCATGGGGGTGCCAGATGCCCACCACTACTACCACCCTTACCCAGGGGGTGCCAGATGCCTTCCACTACTACCACCCTTACCCAGGGGGTGCCAGATGCCTACCAATACTACCACCTCTACCCAGGGGGGGCTGGATGCCTGTCACTACTACCACCTCTACCCATGGGGGTGCCAGATGCCTACCACTACTACTACCCTTACCCAGGGGGTGCCAGATGCCTACCACTACTACCACCTCTCCCCAGGGGGGGGCTGGATGCCTGTCACTACTACCACCCCTACCCATGGGGGTGCCGGATGCCTACCACTACTACCACCCTTACCCAGGGGGGCTGGATGCCTGTCACTACTACCACCCTTACCCAGGGGGCTGGATGCCTGTCACTACTACCACCCTTACCCAGGGGGTGCCAGATGCCCACCACTACTACCACCCTTACCCAGGGGTGCCAGATGCCTACCACTACTACCACCTCTACCCAGGGGGCTGGATGCCTGTCACTACTACCACCTCTACCCATGGGGGTGCCAGATGCCTACCACTACTACCACCTCTACCCAGGGGGGGCTGGATGCCCACCACTACTACCACCCTTACCCAGGGGGTGCCAGATGCCTACCACTACTACCACCTCTACCCGGGGGGGTGCCAGATGCCCACCACCAACAACACCCCCACTCACAGGATGGCTAATACATGACACAACAAGCACACACCAACAGAAAGAATGCAACATAAAGACATCCCCCCAACACCATGACAAGCGTGTGTAGACTGTGTCAAATGCCTACAACACAGAACATGACTTTGAACATACAACGTGACCCCCTATCACATGTGCCACACATAAATGTGTGTGGCCCCCACAATGCAAGCAGGCCATGACCATTGTGGCAATGGGGTCCAAACCCCCATCAACACAGTGACCTAAATGTAAGTGTGGGGTCTATAGCTGAAGCACATTTTGAACATTGTGGCAATGGGGTCCAAACCCCCATCAACACAGTGACCAAAATGTAAGTGTGAACAAAGAAAAAGCTGCAACTGGCCAACTGCATGGATGATTCCTGGTCACAGAACAATAAACACATCAGTGGCAAAGTAGTGCATGTGTCCCATTGCAACATAGATTTGGGGAGGCAAACAGTGCAGTGCAAATAAGACATACCTTTGGCCATGTGCAGACAAACATCACCCATGGGGGCTGACACTGTCAACATTCATCAATGACACAATGACAGAAGTGATCATCAGAATGCATACCCACAGATTTGCACCAATGGACACACAAATGCAGATACCTTGTGAAGACTGTAGATGTCAGGTGAACAGATACCATACCATGGCAGCAATGGGACACACAAACAATGATCATTGTGCTGACTGATGACCTAGGAGTCCCAGGGACAGCAGGGGAAACACACCAAACAACATACAGCCAATGGCACACTAAAGATATGCCAATACAGTGGTGCAGATGCACAAACACAAACAGCCAGACCCACACTGCACATCAAACACAACAGGTGAGGGGGGGGACCAGTGTCCCCAGGCAACCACACAACACATGAGGAGGCCTGAATACCAAACACACAGATGTGCATACAGTGCCACACAAAGGTAACTCTTGGATCCAATTCCCCTATGTGGGCAATCAGGCATTGTCAGATGAGAGGGAGCACAAATCACACATGTCACACAAGCATGTAGGAACAGCAACAGACACAGCAAGACACCGAGACACCACAGCACTACCCCCAGGGCCCCCACAATGTGGTGACCCTGGGCTGCATTACAATCCCACTGTGATGACAAAGCTAGATGTCGTTCACACTGTGAACCACAGTCATGTATCCTGAGCAACAAACTACCAGCACACCTACACAAGCACAAATCAATCAGCACGGCCAGTAAGCCAAGGCCAACATGGAGGCAGGGGTCCTGCCGGGCAACAACTCTCATCTGCACACACTCAACACCACACACCTCGACCTCCAACAATGTGCAGCAGTGAAGCTCACATGCACTGGTGACATTGCACATGCACCCATGACAATCCCGGGGGGGGGGTGGGTAGCAAGGTGCAGAAACACAGCACACATGGCCACTCAAGACCCCTGAATGTCTGACACACTGCACACTACGCTGTACATGGACATGACGGCAACACCACACCAACCAATGGGATCCCAGCCACAGTCACACACCAATGAAGAAGCCAAGGTCACCCACAAAGAACACACATAGACAACTACCAACATTGCAGCCCTGACCCTGAGGAGTGCCAGCAGTCACACACACAACGTGTCACAACCAATGAAAGATAACACAAACAGGAAATCACATTACAGGAGTAAACAACAAGTGCCAAGGGGAATCCTGACTGTGACCCATCAGCGCCTGCCCACAAACTCAGCTCTGACAGCAAACACACCTATGGGTGACACCCTGATGACCAGTAAAGTGCCATGCACCCACATCACAGAGGACACAGGGAGAAGACTTTGGGGGAACATAGGTCAACTCAGCAAGCATCACAAACAGGAACATCACTAGGGATCCCAGCATGCACAGCAAAATGGAAGTGAACACACAGACATGCTCATACAACACACACCTTGGGCGCAGGCAATGTCACAGGAGTACACACTGCCATGAGGGGACTCCACTCCTGTGTGAGGAAAGCTGTGCCATATGTCGCATCAGTAGGGCTCCATGTCAGCAGAACACTTGGTCACACAGTCAACAATTAGCACCAAATCAAGGCTCCCATCACATCAGCCTGGTCATGGGAGTGTCAACGAAATCATCAGCACAGATCCAACACACATGTCTAGCAAGTTGCACTGACAACACAGATGAGTCCCTCCCCATTGATGCCCAAACCTGCATGTCCAGTGGAGATGGCCACACGGTCAGGGAAGTAGACTAATTGAACAATGACAAGCACTACAGATGTGCAGGGGTGGAAGCCACAGATGTGACATTGCTAATGTAAGTATGAAATCCCATTGCCAAATATTGAAAACCTGACACCCTCAGATGCTGTTAAGGATGACATGGATACACCACAGGATAGGACACAGTCTCCCTGGACCACATGGGTCCCAGCCCAGTAACACTCCATTTTCATGAGACCAAAGATCACCATCACTGCAGCAAGGGCATAGTTAGCATCATCAACATCATGTACATCAGAAGTAAAAGCACTAGAGAACAGAAAGTTGCTTTATTCAGCATATGTGGGTTCAAAACTTGACAAAACTGCAAGGAATCAACAAAGGCCAATGGCCAGTCCATCAAGGAAGTCTATACAGGGTGACAGTGGCAGATGTCACCCTACGCATGACTGCACTGATCAAAACCAGGGACAATCCACTAGGAGGGGCAACCGGGGGGGCAGGCCAGGCACCGCAGGGACAGGATCACGGCTCACCAGGAGGAGGCAGGGAAGGGGTGGTGGGTGCTGGAGAGCCACTGACAACTGCAGTGGAGGTGTCTGACATGGTGTAGGAAGGTGGAATCTGACTATATGGTTGCCCCCACTTTTTTTATGGTGTTTTGCTGGTTTATGACTTAGTTGGACTGGGACCCTGCTATTCAGGGCCCCAGTCTATCTGCTCTCTCTAAACGACATGGAGTGCACTCTAGGTGCACTAGTGATTGGATACTGTGGTGCCTTATGAGTCCCTAGTATATGGTACCTTAGGTGCCAAGGGCATAGGTACTTCACAGGCCTACCAGGGGCTGCAGCATGTGTTATGCCACCCCTGGGAAGCAGTCTAAATCTGACACCACAGGCCTGCTACTGCAGCCTGGGTGAGGTGGTGCTAGCACTCCTCACTGAGATATAGGTTTCCTATATCTCTCCTGCACACACATATAAACCTATCAGTCACCCCTAAGGCAGGCCCTATCAATCCTGAGGGCAGGGTGCTGGGCTTCTATGTGAGGGGGTGCCTCTGCCTGAGCAGGGCCCCTCTGCAGCTCTCAGAGTCTATTCTCTGGTGCTGTTTGTGGATGCGGTTAAACCATATACTATTTAAGTGCATTATATCCTCGCGGTAAATGCTAACTTTGGAATGGCTGCATCAAAACATGTCGTGTTTGGTGTCAAACATCTTGGAATACTACCCCCCGCCAATCTTGGCGGCGGGGGTAGCATTCCACCCTTCTAGAGGGATAAGACATGTACCTGCTGTGGAAACGCGGTAGAATCCTAAAGAGCCCTGGCATCACAAAATGGATGCCACCAGTCACAGACACTGGGCTGCCCTCCTGCTGATGACCGAAACTCGCAGTGGAGGAAGCCCAACAATAGGCATCCTGTCACAGGGAGGTGTAACCACCTTCCAGACAGGGTTTAGTGTATTGGGGCTGGGTGGGTGCACTCTTAGAGTGCTTTGAAGTCCTGCACTGGGGGAGCAGAAGGCTCCTCTGTGCATATGCCAGTTCAAACCAGCTCAGGGGCTACCTGCCCCTGCTCTGGCGCGAAACTGGACAAAGGGAAGTGGGTGTAGCCACCCCTCCCTTGACCCTCCCATAGGTGGGGTCATAGAGCTAGTCCATCCCCTCTTTTAGTATAAGAGGGGGAACCTTGCCATTGCAAAGCAGATAACCCCTGGACGACGCTCTACAGAAGAATCCTGGCCCTTCGACGTTCCACTACCTTTGGAAGACAGAAGAATCTCCCTTGGAGTCAAGGAGTGACTCCCCTGCTTGGCAGGCACCAAAAACGACAACGACGGTCGCAAACTACGCCGCTCCCGCCGGAGTCCGAAGTCCCTGCAGCCCAGGAAGTGGATTTCCTGACCTCTCCCAGGCCATCGTGAGTCCCCAGCGAAGCTGAGGCAAGTGGACCCCACGAGTAACGAGGAACCGCAACCCCTGGGTACCGTGCACTATTGTCGAGTGCAACCCCTTCACAACGTTCTACGAACTTGTGCTTTGGACCACGTGTGGTCCCGACCTCCAGCAGGAATCCCTCCGAAGATCAGAGGCCTACACCGTCCCGAGTGACCGTGGGCCCCTGTTGAGTGATTCCGCCCGAGGTGTCTTCGCGATCCCTTGCCCACCGGCTTGTGGGTCCCCAGAAGACTTCTAAAAGAAACCAAAGGGCTCCCCTGGTTGCTCCAGGCCTGCCCTGACTTACCCTCGCTGGGTGAGTCCCTCAGACCTTGCTGGTCTGCGCCATCGACTTTTCTTCATCTCCCCGAGACTTGCTGCTGCCAAGGCTTGTTGGCTCCTATCGAGTTGCCGACACAGCAGTCAGCTGCAGACGTCGAGGGACACACCGAATCCAGCTCCTGGTCGTCGTCGACGCCTCCTGGACCACGTGGCTGAAGAGTCAAGGCACCCGCAACCGACCTGAAGCGACCGACGACGGAGGGCATCCATCTTCCTTGCCCCGGGTCACTGCCAAGTGACTTTGAACACTGTCCCCTCTGCTTTCAGGTCATCCTTCTTCAGAATCCAGGCTTGGATTCCACCGGACACTTCTTCAGCTCCCGCAAGCAGCAAGTCTTCTTTGTTCGCCATTGAAAACGACGCCGCGACCCGACACCAAAGGACACCTGTGCACCCGGCTTCCCTGGGTGAGGTAACTCCAGCACTACGGTGCTCCTGTGGGTGTGGGCCCTAGAACTACTTACCCTGTAAGTGACTTGCTTGTAGGTTCTCCCGAAGTATCCTAAAACTCTTTATTTCCAACCGCGACTTGCCCCATTGAAGTTAACGGCGATTCGCGCCTGTGTATCCACACTGCACGCGTCCCCCGTGGGTCCTTTACTTACCTGCCTTGGGTGGTTTCGTGAGGCCCCAGCACTTCTGAAGGCCCTAGGCCTTGTCTCCTTGCAAGTCGTTGTTTCTAAGTCTCTTACTTAGTATATGGTCTGGTACGCCCCTAGGGCCCCAGCCATATTTTGTGCTTAACTTATTGTGAAACGTTGATTTATGCATATGTTTGTCTTCTAATCTCATAAAGAGATTAGTAGAGAGTTATTTAGAAATAAATACATATATATTTGATATATATACCTGTGTGGTGTCTTTTCATTTGGTGATTCAAGAGATTATATGGTAAAACAAGCTGCTTTACATTCCTCCGAGACTTAGCCTGAAGGCTGCTCTCCACAGCTACCACTAGGATAGCTTTCTTTAAAAGGTTGTCTTAAACCTATCTACCATAAGAGTCGATTTGCCCTGGTGCAAGGTGTCCACTTTAATTAGTGAACAGCATATACCAGGCCAACTTCTCACATTGGTGGGCAGCGTGTGGGATTCCAGCTTGCCATTGTTTTACCAGAAAATCTCTATTTGAATTACTAACTGAAAACCATTATAGGTACTCAAGGTACATATAAAGTCAAGCTTAGTATCAATAAGTTCTACTGAACTTAGAGCTGTGTGCCAAGGGATAGCACACCCTTTCCACAGCTCAAGCTAGGATCAGTAGGCCACAAACTAGTGTAGGTAGTACAACACTGCACAACACTAGAATGTCCTTAAAGGGTGGACCCAGTGGATCCACTCAGCCTCAGTATAAGGACATGGCTTTCTCTGACTTGAGAGCCATGTGTGTTGACAGACACCTGAGGATAGGACAGAGTCCCTCAACCCTGCACCTGATAGATCTGCTGACAGCAGATGACCTGAGATTGGCTCTAGGAGCTAAAGGGTTTGAATCAGTGGGTGGGTCAGTCATAGTATCTGGGTCAGATGATGAAAATCAGAATGACCAAGACTCTGTGATTGAAGGGCCAGGCTCCAAGGGGCCTGAAAAGGACAGAGGAATTCTCCCTAAGAGAACTGACAGAGAGGAGGAGAGGCACAGATCCCCTTCCAGGGAATCTGACCACTCTTATCACTCTGGCAGAGAATTTGTCCAGCAGAGGAGCTCATACTTTTCCTTAAGAGAGACCTCCTCTGAGAGAAGGTGCAAACTGCTCCAGTATGAGGAAGCCAGAGTGGCCCTCAGAACCAAGCAGTTGGCACTGGATAGGGAAGCCCTGGAGATCCAGAGAGCTTCTAGAAAGAGGGGTTAGAACCCCTGGTGGCAGCAACAGTGTCCCTAGAGGCAGAGAATATATTCCTGACCATAGGAACCTGAGCAAGGTTGTTCCTCCCTACCAGAGTGGGGATGATATCCACAAGTGGATAACTGCTATGGAGAGGGCCTGTAGAGTACAGCAGGTCCCCCAAAAGCAGTGGGCAGCAATCTTGTGGCTCTCCTTTTCAGATAAAGGTAGAGACAAGCTCCTCACTGTTAGAGAAGAGGATGCTGATGATTATGAAGTCCTGAAGAGTGCACTGATAGATGGGTTTGGCTTAACCACTGAGCAGTACAGGTTGAAGTTCAGAGATACCCAGAAGGCACAGACTCAGGACTGGACTGACTTTGTAGATTGTGCATCCAAGGCTCTGGAGGGTTGGCTGGTTGGCAGTAGGGTTACTGATTTCAAAGGATTTTATAATCTAATGATGAGAGAACAGATCCTTAATAATTGTCAAAACCAGCTTTTACACCAGTACCTGGTGGACTCTGATCTGACCTCTCCCCAAGAATTGGGAAAGAAGGCAGACAAATGGGTCAGAACCAGGGTAAGGCCTAAGAATCAGGGTGGTGACCACAAGAAAGATTCTACCAAGTCCCAAGAGAAAGGTGGGGATAAATCCAAGGATAAGTCCACTACAGGGCCCCAAAATTCCTCTTCTGGGGGTGGGTCCCAAACTCCTTCCTCTCCTGAAAAGAAACCCTATTGCCATGTCTGTAAAAAGCCTGGGCACTGGAAATCTGATCCCAGTTGTCCCAGGAATGGCAATAAAGAAAATGTTCCTCCAACAACTACTACCACCCCTCCTGGTACTACCAGTAGTAATCCTCCAGTTGGGAGTAGTGCACCCAAAAGTTAGGTGCTTTTGCAAGAGGAACAGAGGTGGGCCCTAGTTTAGACAGGACCCCCTCAACAGACTCCTCAGATTCTGATGGTGGTATAGGATTTGCCACCTTTACCGTGGGTCCCACAGCATTGGGCAGGTACAGACTGGAGCCAATAATTAATGGTCAGAAAGCTGTGGCATTTAGGGACACAGGGGCTAGTGTCACCATGGTGGCAGGGAAACTAGTCCCCCTCACCAGCTTTTACCTGAGTTTAAATACCAGGTGACCAACATTGATGGTGTCAGAACAGATCACCCCATGGCCATAGTCAATCTCAGCTGGGAGGGGGTCACAGGCCCAAAAAGAGTGGCAGTGTCCCCAACCTTACCTGTAGATTGCCTGATGGGCAATGATCTGGAAATTTCAGCCTGGGCTGAAATTGAACACCAAACCCATCTGAAGATGTTGGGTGTCCCTGTAAAGGTTAGTGGGGCTGTGATGGCCACAGCCCCAGCCCAAGATTTTGGAGAGATGGAGCCTGGAAGAATGGCCCACTCTCCCCAGAAGAGAGCACAAGGGTTGAAGAAAAGTCTTCTTCCCTCCAGACAGTAGGTAAGGGTCAGCCTCCTCAGGGAACTGACCCTACCCCTAGTGAAGGAACTGCCACAGAGGTAGTCAGGCCTGGCCTGGCCACCCCCTGATGGCAGAGGACCCTTACAAGGTGGTACCCAGTCTGGAGCAGGTAACCTGCCCCTCTCTACCCTGCCTCAGTCAGCCCAGGGCTGCAGAGGTCAGGGAGGTCAGTGGACCCCCAGGGCCCCCTGTCCAGAGGAACCCCCATCAGCAGATTAGGGGCACCCAGGCTAGTAGCCCTAGCCAGGTAGAAATTCCTCAACCCACTGAGGGATCCCCCATACCTTTATGTAGGGACCTCCCCCAGAAGGACTCTGTTAGGCAAGTGC
Organism: Calotriton arnoldi; assembly: GCA_963921515.1. NCBI lineage: Eukaryota > Metazoa > Chordata > Amphibia > Caudata > Salamandridae > Calotriton > Calotriton arnoldi. Next base: position 102,256 of record CAWUFW010020119.1, read on the forward strand.
AAACCTGGGACCAAAAGGTTCCAAACATGCCATGTCCCTCCAGTGTTCCACCCAAAGGGACCCAACCCCCGGCTACCACTAGGATAGCTTTCTTTAAAAGGTTGTCTTAAACCTATCTACCATAAGAGTCGATTTGCCCTGGTGCAAGGTGTCCACTTTAATTAGTGAACAGCATATACCAGGCCAACTTCTCACACATGGTGTGTGCCGGCACAACTGGGGGGCATGACTCTGATGGTGTGTGTGCTGGCACGACTGCAGTGGACCGTGCAGATGGAGTGGACAGGTCCGCCACTGCAGTGCCCAAGTCAGACAGGGTGGTAGTGGACTCCACTGCAGTGCCTACCTCCAGGGGAGGGGAATGGGGAACAGGCAAGGTGGGCAGGACAGAGGGGGAGGACACCCTCAGCACACCATTGGCACAGACAAGCGCAGTGGGGGGGTGGTGCTGGGAGAGCAAGTGGCAGGGGGAGAAGGCCTGATCCTTTTGGGGATGGTGTATCTGTGGGTGGGGGAACCTGGGGCAGGGTGTGGTGGGGGCACCTGTGGAGTGGTGTCCTGAGGGATGGAGGAAGGAGACCTGGTGCCTGAGCTGCAGGGCGGCGGCGGGGTCTTGCTCTTACGGCCCCGGGGGGACTTGCGGGTGGGGGCGTCAGTCGGTCTGCGCCTGGGGGAGGGTGTCCGGGGGCGAGGGGCACTCCGCTCTGTGTGGGTGGCCTTCCTCTTCCCCCTGAATGCTGGATTAGGTTGATCGGAGGGGAAGAGGCCGAGGTCAGAGAGGAAGAGCCGCTGTGTCTTTGGGGTTGCAGGTGAGGCAAGGGAGGGGGCTTTGGAGGGAGAGGCAACTGAGGACTGCGCAGTGCTTGTGGATGCGTGTGTGTGTGTGCCAGGGCCCCATCCCCTGTGAGTGTGGTTTCAGTCCCCTGACTGTGCGTGCGTGTGCGTCTAGTTTGTGGCTTGTGTGTCTGTGTGCTGCACGTGTCTGTGCTGGTGTGTGCCTGTGCCGGTGTGTGTGTGCTTGGGACGAGTAAGGTGCTGGGGAGTGTGGATGGGGCAGAGGCAGGAGGGGTGAGGGACTGTCTGAGGAGGGACATTGCTGCCGTCAGGGAGGAGTCCATGGACCTATTGCCCCTCTGTAGGTCAGACATGCCCGATGAGATGCCCTCCATGAAGGACACCAGCTGAGTCAACAGAGCGGTGTGTGCATGGAGGACAGTCAGCATCGCTGTCTGCCCTACATGGAGCTGGCGAAGGAGGTACACAGACTCCTCACTCAGGGCAGCAGGGGACACAGGGGCAGGGGGTGCGGTGCCTGGCCCGAAGGAGACATGCTCCCGAACATGGGAGCCTCCACGGACATGGGTAATGGGAGCCGATGGGAGGGCGGTGGTGGTGCTGGTGGTGGCGGGGACAGCAACACTAGCTGGGGTGTGGTGGCTGCTGACACCCGCCTCCATAAGGGAGTCATCCTCCGAGCTGCTGTGGTCCTCAGCTGAGGTGGATGCTGCTGAGGACTCCTCGGTGTGGCTCCCCTCACCCTCCGTGCCACTGGGTCCCTCCGACCACTCCTCGGCTGCTGACCCAGTCTGGCTCTCCGGCTCCTCCTGGTCCATGGAGCTGTCCCCTCCTGTGGCCGTGGATGTATCTGCAATCAATAGGGAAACAGACAGACATCAGTCACCTGCACCGAGCGCACACACCACAGTAAGTACAGCACATTACAGAGCAAGCCCTGGCATCATCAGTTGAACATTGCTAAAAGTGCCCTAACTGAACAGTAGAAGCCAATTGTCAGTCTGATGGTCAACCATGGCACTCACATCCCACCTGGCCTTGCACCCATCTGTCTGGTGTCTGTTGGATGGCAATACCCCAGTGTGGACACATGCAGCACCTACACAGTTGTTGGACAGTGCAGAGGACACGGTGAAGCATGTGGACATGCACACATCACAACTCTTGCCACTGAGTCAGTACAGGTGTCGGAAAGGAAAGGGATGCCCTAAGTCAAATAGGAAATGCATGTGATGCATACCAGCGACAGACACCATGATGCACCCATGTCCTGATAGCCATTGCCACAATGGTGTGCATGTAGCACATGTCACTCCCCTGCAGGATCACTAATAGGAAGTCACATGCTATGGCACAGGCATGCCTGCTAAGTCATACATCACTGTCTCCAGTCACATGGGCAGGGCAGCCAGACAACAACACTCTGCACTGTGTCACAATAGTAGGTCATGGGGAATGCAAGTCCTGGAGCTGAACAAGTGCACATGTACATCCCCCACATACCACATCATCTGAACCCTCATCTGTCCAGGTCATACCGATTGGACATATGGGAGACCTGTAACACTACCCTCTGAACCTGAGCACCTCACAATCTGCTGTGAATGGGAAACAGCTGCCTGAACTTCACATTCGCATACCCCAGTCTGCACGGTCAGCTGATCAAACACCTATGTGTCACACAAGTATCGTCTCCTATGGTCACATCTTCAGTGGCATGCTGAGCCCCAACCGAGAAACACCCCAGCAGACCTGACAACGAAGCCACAGCACACTGACACAGAGGCAGACACCTGAGGGGACAAATCACTGCGCACAACGTGTCAGCTGATACACGGGAGTGGGAGTACAGAGTGTATTGTATGGCCTGGAGTAGGCATGACTGTCCTGCCCCACATGAATGAGGGATGAGCCCTGGACAGTAGACAGCTGGCTATGTATGTGTGACACACGTAATATACACACTCCTGGGGCCCAAACATTGTTCCCACCCGCAGCATGGGTGTGTGCCAGATACCCCAGGCACATGTGGTGGATCAGCTCAGCAAGTGGACCACATATCAAAGCAACACACAGAATACATGTCAGAACACAGGCATTGTGCAAGCAATGGACCCACCCATGATGCCCACCACAGAGTTAGGGAAACAGATGCTGTCCCCCACTTTGAGTCAAGCAAACTGCAAGGACACAGTACCCAAGTGACACAATTCCCTGACTGTAAGGGCCACACCTGGGTATCAGATGAGGAGTGGGCAGTGCACAATAGAGGGACATGGGTCCTGGACAACATGACTGATGTACTGTGGAAGTTTAACCAGGCCAGAGGAGGGCACATAGCATGTTATACAGTGTTCACAGTGCAGTCTTTGACTCACCCCCTCCTTGCTGCTGTCTGGCCTTCAGCTGCCCATCCAGCTCTGGAAACACCACCGCCAGGATCTGGAGCATGTGGGGGGTCAGGGTCCGGGTTCTGCCCCTCCTGCGAGGAGGCAACAGCTTCAGCTGGACCCTTGCAATCCTCCGGGTCCAGCCCCGAAGGTCCTGCCACCTCTTCTGGCAGTTGCGGATCCGGCGCTTGTAGACCCCCACGGACCGGACAGCCCGGACGATGTCCTTCCAGATCTCCTGCTTCCGATGGGCATTAACCTGTGGTGATGTCAAAGTGAAAAGGCCATTTCTACACATGCAACATATCCGTGCATGACACAGTTGGATATACATGTCTCAATCACAGGGGCACATGATGTACACAGGCAGTGCAACGATGGCCAGGGACAGTATGCTAGCAGTTACTACATGGTATCATTGCCTGGGAAGTAAAACCTTGTTTAAATGCACTGTCACTGCACCATACCTGTACAGTGCATGTCACTACACACTATGGGGGGTGACAACTACTCAGTGAGCCTGCTAGCCAGTGGCGTGCAGACTTTTAGCCTTGCTAGTCAGACAACATGCACATTTAGATAGGCAGTGCACAGAACACTCACCTGCTCCCTGGTGTCCCATACAGCTTGCTGTACTGTGGAAGTAGGCTGTCCAGCAGGGCCTGGTTCTCCTCAGTGCTGAAGGCTGGGGCTCTCTCCACAGTACGTGCCATTGCAGGGTCCAGAGGGTGCAGAGACAGCAGCAGTGTAGTGGCAGATGTCGTCCTGGAGCATGTAGTGCAGGCAAGTGAGCTCTCAGGGGAACAGCCAGCATTATATGTGTGCTGCAGAGGCAGATACTGTCCCATGTGTCCAAAGTGATAGGTCCAAGTCGTTTGCATCTTCTGAATCTGGCCAATCCATGGAATTGCACCACTTACACACGCCCACAGCATCCTTCAAATCTTCAACTTCATGACACCTATGATTTTGCAACATTGTTGTGGGTGACCAACTGAATTTACAGCAACGGACTCGTTCGAAATTTGAAAACGCGTCTGTTGCCAGGCCAGGCCATAGACAATGGGTGCGCACCGATCGGGCCATTGCTGTTCAACGCGTACCAATGGTACAACGCGTACCCGCACACATTGAATGCAATGGGCCGGCTGGGCGCACCGATCGGTACATTGCTGTTCAACGCGTACCAAGGGTACAACGCGTACCCGCATACATTGAATGCAATGGGCCGGCCGGGCGCACCGATCGGTCCATTGCTGTTCAACACGTACCAAGGGTACAACGCGTACCCGCACACATTGAATGCAATGGGCCGGCCGGGCGCACCGATCGGTCCATTGCTGTTCAACGCGTACCAAGGGTACAACGCGTACCCGCATACATTGAATGCAATGGGCCGGCCGGGCGCACCGATCGGTCCATTGCTGTTCAACGCGTACCAAGGGTACAACGCGTACCCACATACATTGAATGCAATGGGCCGGCCGGGCGCACCGATCGGTCCATTGCTGTTCAACGCGTACCAAGGGTACAACGCGTACCCGCACACATTGAATGCAATGGGCCGGCCGGGCGCATAGATCGGTCCATTGCTGTTCAACGCGTAGCAAGGGTACAACGCGTACCCGCACACATTGATTGCAATGGGCCGGCCGGGCGCACCGATCGGTCCATTGCTGTTCAACTCGTACCAAGGGTACAACGCGTACCTGCACACATTGAATGCAATGGGCCGGCCGGGCGCACCGATCGGTCCATTGCTGTTCAACGCGTCCCTGTACAAGTCACTGGCATATGTCACCATGCCTGTCACAGGTGAACATATGCCAGCCACATTTACCTCCCAGGGAGTGAGGGGCACACCTACAACACCACAGCCTGTCCAAACTGTATCCTAAGGCATGTAAGGCTGCATTTCCTATTCCGTGTATGGTGGTGAACATGTTGTTCTGTGGGTGTCACTTGGGGGCAGCCACCCCCAGGCTGTGCACGTGTTCATGGGGACAGAATCCTTGGTGTTTAGTGTACATGACCCCTGTGATGTGCAACTGTTCATATCTGTGCATGTGCCATGGTCACATTTCACGGTGGTGTATGTGTATATCATGTCACATACCCCAGACTCCCATGTGGAACGGTATGTTTAACCCAGGGTGACCCATTGGCACAATGGTCATGGTCCTCCACAGTCTGTGTGCATGTAGTGTTTACAATGTCTCTGATTTCATGTGCACAATGGGTGACAGTCTCAACATCCACGTTGTTTGTGCATGGACTTTGATGTTGTGCGTGTGTGTGTCACAGACGTCCATGTCTGTCCTGCCGAGCCAACAGGGACCACTACCTGTGGGGGTCATGGTTGTTTTGCTGTGGTGTATACATGATACACCATGTCATGCCAGTGTCCATGTGGCAATACAGGGTCCCTGGGAATCTACCTGTCGTTGAGCTGTGATGCCTGGGGCACATCTGTCCTCACATGTCACTGTGGGGGGGTGTTTGTAACGTGGCAGCAGGAGATGGGAACTGTGACACGGCCTCATGATATCCAATGGCACAACCTGGGACATATTGATGCCACTTGTTGAACTGTGATGTCAAATGTTGGCCATGTATGTGCCATACATGTCCTTACGGAACTGCACACATCATGTACTTGTGCCTCATAATGATGTATCATGTGATATTGAGTGTGTACAATGCCAGTGGAGAGGTGTGGTGCAGCTGACTTCGGAGCACAGGGATCACGGTTCGATCCCCGGCTCCGGCGGCAGCTCAGCTCAGCACCATGTGACTCTGGGCAATAGCTCACTTAATTTCCACTACGGCCCCCAGCGCCTTGAGACCCATAAGGGTGAGTAGCTGCGCTATATAAAAACGTACTTACATTTTTTTTTTTTACTTACCACATATGTGGGGTGACTGACAATCTTGCTTTCTTCACCTCTGCACTGCAGGGCTCCTGCTGTCCATAGACCATTCCCAGACCTGGCAACGATGGTGGAACGTGACAGCATCCGACGGTACCGCTTCACCAGGCAGCTGATTGAGGATTTGGCAGTGCGGTTGGACCCACATTTGCAGCCTGGCCGGCCGTATCCTACAGCGCTGACCCCCAAGGTGAAGGTGATGGCAGCCCTACACTTCTTTGCCACCGGTACCTTTCAACACACAGTGGGTAATGCTGGTGGGATGTCACAGACCATGTTCAGCCGTGTGCTCCGCGATGTTTTGGAGGCTATGTTGATATACCTGAACCAGTACATCTATTTCCCTAGACTCCAACGACTCACTGACGTGAAGAGTGACTTCTATGCCCTGGGGTGGATGCCGCATGTCATTGGCTCCATTGATGGGACACATGTGGCTTTGGTACCACCACAGGCACATGAGCAGGCATACAGGAACCGCAAACACTACCACTCGGTCAATGCACTGGTGGTCTGTCTTGCAGATATGAGCATCTCACACGTGTGTGCCCGATTCCCTGGTTCAGCACACAATGCCTTCATGATGAGGAGTAGTCGCATCCCCAGGATGATGGCACGGATGCAGAACCAGCGTGCCTGGCTTGTCGGTGTGTACTGACTTTGTACCATTGTGTGTGTTCTTATCTGTAGTATTCCGCCCACTTTTCCAAGTCAGCTAATGTGCACTTGTCTGTCCGTAGGTGACTCGGGATACCCCAACATGCCGTGGTTGCTGACACCCCTCAGGAACCCTGTGACACCAGCCCAGATGCGCTACAATGAGGCACATGGTCGGACCAGGAGAGTTATTGAGCAGACTTTTGGTCTCCTGAAGAGCCGCTTCCGCTGCCTGGACAAGACAGGAGGGTCCCTCCCATATGCCCCAGCAAAGGTGTGCAAGATTGTCATCGTCTGCTGCATGCTACACAACCTGGCAGTGCGGAAGGAGTTGCCTCTCATCCAGGATGACGATGACCAACATCCGCCACCTGTGGAGGATCCTGGCCTGGACCACGATGCCAGTGATGATGATGATGATGGTGATGTCCGCACACAGCTCATCACCAACTTCTTCAGCTGAATGTGAGTATCCAGAGGTGTCATGTCAATGATGTGAGTTTGCATGATATGTGTTGGTGGTGCTCTGGTGCTGTTAGAGTGTGTCCATGGGCTACATGACTGTATGTGTGTAGCGATGTGTGCTTACAGGTAGTCTGTACTCCCCAACAGTGTTGACATGCTAACTTGGTCCTGGGTGGGTATCTTGTGACATGTGTTGGGCATGAGTATTGCAGTTCTGTCCTGTTCTTCAGTGCTTTTGACTGTGTGTCATTTCTGTCCTTCACAGGGTACTTTTAGAGTCGTTTGGTCAACTGTGACCCACGACACCCGGATTCGACTTCCAGGGTGGTAGCTGTCGTGTCCCTACAGGTGATGTGCGCCACACCCATGGACTTCCTTCCTTCTACACTTGTTGACTGTGTGCCCGCTGCCAGGTGGGATTACCTTGCATCTGTAGTGGTTACGACATGTTGCGAATGTGTAATAAACCTGTGCTTCACTTTGTGATGTGCGTTGTCTGTGGTCACACATTTGACTGACATTTGCCTACTGCACCAGTGGGCTACTTGACTAAGACTGTGAATAGGAGTGGTGTCTGTGCATTGCACCGTCTTTCCTGGCAACATCAGTGTAGGCAATGAGTCAGATGGCCTAGGTGTGTATGTGTTGTGTAGCCCTGGTGGTGTGTCTCCCTCATATGTGTCACGTTGCCATGACTCACATGCCTGTGTTGTACTTGCTGTAGCAGTTCGCATACACAGTGTAATTTAGCAGATCATCATCCCCATGACAGTAACCACGTTGGAATCACAACAGAGGCAAGTACGGTGTATTAGTGTGTTTATTGTGATACATTTGTGTGAATAGTGCACAGGATGGTGAGTGCTGTACATTTAGATTGCAATCATAAGTTCCTAGATGAATTGAAAGTCCTGGTAGCAAAAATCCCCTGTATCGGGTCCACAGTTGTCTGAGACATTGGTCCAACTTGTACTCCCCATGTCATGTGTGGGAGTTGTGTTGCAGTCAACAGGGTGAACAGTTTGCGAACAAAGGTGATTATCCAGAACAGGTTTAGGCTTCCTGGGGGTTGCACATGGCCATCGGCCTCTCACTTGCCCCTCCTCGGACGACCCCTCTTCTTTGGGGGCCCCTCAAGTGCAGGCTGCTGCGGTGCAGGGGACTCTCCGCCAGAGTCATCGTCCCTCCCTGTGGCAGTAGCAGTTGTTTCAGCACCAGATGTTGTTGGCACACAGGGAGGTGTTGACTGGTTGCTGCTCATCTGGCGGAGGCATTGTAATATGTCCAGATGCACCGCCGTCATCTCTTGCAGTGTGTCCCACTTGGACTCCACGCGGGACATGTGTGAGTCCAAGCGGGCATGATGGGCAGCCTGCTGCTGTTTGATGTCCCTGAGGAGCCCCACTACCTGGCTGAGATCTCTGGTGCTGGACTAGTATGCATCGGCTATGTGTGCCAGTTGTGGGTCATCATGCACTCCAGACACTTCTGCGAGCAGCGACCTCTGTCTCCCACCCCTCCCACCACCCCTGCCGACACGTGCAGTATCTGAGGTGGCACGCACAGGTGACCCTGGTCCCCCTTGGGGGTTGTTGGTGGTGTTGGTGTCCATGGCCCCACGTTGGTCCAGGGTCCCTGTGCTGGTGGTGGTGGTGCTCCTTGTTCTGTCCATGTCGGCAGGGATGGTATCTGTGTTGACAGTCGTTGGGGGGTGGGTGCAGGGGGTGCAGCTGGTGGTCCTGCTGGTGCAGCATGATGACTTGCACCGGAGGTGCCAGGTTGGTCATCTTCATCCGAGGAGGGCAGATGCTGTTCGACACAGTGAGCTCCGTATCCTCTTGAGCCTGGGACGGGGACTCCTCAGCGTCTGCTGCTGTGTCCCCATCATCATCTGTTTTTGGGAGACACACACAATGTATGTTATGTTTCTGCAGGCATCAATGGTTGACACACCTGACAGTTGTGACGGTGCCTCTGGAGGCGGGCCTGTACATTGCATTGTCCTAAGTTGTCACAGTCAGGGGTTGATATTGGTGTAGCACATTGTCCTGCATTATTTGGGCATTTCTATGTGAATGTTGGGGTGTGAACATGGTCTGCATTGGTTGAATTTGGTTGACATCCGGCCCTCCTTCCCACCCAGCCAGATATCCCACCATGGAACGTGCTTGCATTGCAGGGAGTGCAAGTTGTCTTTCAGGATGTCAGTCAGTGGTGTCCTGCTGTTGGTTGGTACACAGTTGCCAGCAGGGCCTTGTGCTCCCCACAGCAGTAGCCAGTGTCAGACATCTTGTCAGTTGTTTTCCACTCCCTGTGATGTGCGCATGGTTCAGGGTGGTGTTGATGGGACAGTTGTGGGGGTGACCAATATCTGTGACTACGACTGCCATCATGCTATTGCCTCCACCCCACTTCCCAGCATGCCCATACTTACTTGGTTTTGGGTGGACTTCACTGTGTGTGAGTGTGAGAGCAATGGCAAGATGGCTGACAGTGGTGTCCTGCTGTTGGTTGGTGGGCAGTTCCCAGCATGCCCTTGTGCTCCCCACAACAGAGCACCAGTGTCAGACATCTTTGATGGGCCTTTCCACTCTCTGTGGGGTGTGCATGCGTGAGTGTGAGCTTGCTGGGCCATGTGGGTGGGGGATGTTGAGCTGTGACTACGATTCCCATCATGCTATTGCCTCCACCCCAATTCCCAGCATGCCCATGCTTCCTTCCCTTTGACTCTGCTTCCCTGTGGGGTTGTGTGCCTGTGCTGACAAGATGGCTGACAGTGTTATCCTGGGGTTAGTTCTGCTACAGGTCCCATGTGTGTCCTTGTGCTTCACTCTGCATGACCCAGGGTTGTGGTTCTTTGTGGGATATATGATTGGAGTGTGAGGCAATGCATTCTCCCAGGTGGTTTCTGGGGAGTTAGTGTTGAGGGTGTGTGTGAGGGGAGGTGCTTGTAACTATGGTCAGAGCTGTGAGTCCTCCTTCCCACCCAGCCAGATATCCCACCATGGAACGTGCTTGCATTGCAGGGAGTGCAAGTTGTCTTTCAGGATGTCAGTCAGTGGTGTCCTGCTGTTGCTTGGTGCACAGTTGCCAGCAGGGCCTTGTGCTCCCCACAGCAGTAGCCAGTGTCAGACATCTTGTCAGTTGTTTTCCACTCCCTGTGATGTGCGCATGGTTCAGGGTGGTGTTGATGGGACAGTTGTGGGGGTGACCAATATCTGTGACTACAACTGCCATCATGCTATTGCCTCCACCCTACTTCCCAGCATGCCCATACTTACTTGCTTTTGGGTAGACTTCACTGTGTGTGAGTGTGAGAGCAATGTCAAGATGGCTGACAGTGGTGTCCTGCTGTTGGTTGGTGGGCTGTTCCCAGCAGGGCCTTGTGCTCCCCACAGCAGTAGCCAGTGTCAGACATCTTGTCAGTTGTTTTCCACTCCCTGTGATGTGCGCATGGTTCAGGGTGGTGTTGATGGGACAGTTGTGGGGGTGACCAATATCTGTGACTACAACTGCCATCATGCTATTGCCTCCACCCCACTTCCCAGCATGCCCATACTTACTTGCTTTTGGGTAGACTTCAGTGTGTGTGAGTGTGAGAGCAATGGCAAGATGGCTGACAGTGGTGTCCTGCTGTTGGTTGGTGGGCAGTTCCCAGCATGCCCTTGTGCTCCCCACAACAGAGCACCAGTGTCAGACATCTTTGATGGGCCTTTCCACTCTCTGTGGGGTGTGCATGCGTGAGTGTGAGCTTGCTGGGCCATGTGGGTGGGGGATGTTCAGCTGTGACTACGACTGCCATCATGCTATTGCCTACACCCCCCTTCCCAGCATGCCCATACTTACTTGCTTTTGGGTGGACTTCACTGTGTGTGAGTGTGAGTGTGAGAGCAATGGCAAGATGGCTGACAGTGGTGTCCTGCTGTTGGTTGGTGGGCAGTTCCCAGCATGCCCTTGTGCTCCCCACAACAGAGCACCAGTTCCAGACATCTTTGATGGGCCTTTCCACTCTCTGTGGGGTGTGCATGCGTGAGTGTGAGCTTGCTGGGCCATGTGGGTGGGGGATGTTGAGCTGTGACTACGACTGCCATCATGCTATTGCCTCCACCCCACTTCCCAGCATGCCCATACTTACTTGCTTTTGGGTGGACTTCAGTGTGTGTGAGTGTGAGAGCAATGGCAAGATGGCTGACAGTGGTGTCCTGCTGTTGGTTGGTGGGCAGTTCCCAGCATGCCCTTGTGCTCCCCACAACAGAGCACCAGTGTCAGACACCTTTGATGGGCCTTTCCACTCTCTGTGGGGTGTGCATGCGTGAGTGTGAGCTTGCTGGGCCATGTGGGTGGGGGATGTTGAGCTGTGACTACGATTCCCATCATGCTATTGCCGCCACCCCACTTCCCAGCATGCCCATGCTTCCTTTCCTTTGACTCTGCTTCCCTGTGGGGTTGTGTGCCTGTGCTGACAGGATGGCTGACAGTGTTGTACTGTTGTTTGTTTGGCTAAAAGTCCCAAGAGTGTCCCTGTGCTTCACACGGCATGACCCAGGGTGGTGGTTATTTGTGTGATATTTAATTAGAGTGTGAGGCATTGCATTCTCCCAGGTGAGTTGTGTGGAGTTTGTGTTAAGGGGGTGTGTGAGAAAAGCTGCTGGTGACTGTGGTCAGAGCTGTGAGTCCTCCTTCCCACCCAGCCAGAGATCCCACCATGTAACGTGCTTGCATTGCAGGGAGTGGAAGTTGTCTTTCAGGATGTCAGTCAGTGGTGTCCTGCTGTTGGTTGTTGCACAGTTGCCAGCAGGGCCTTGTGCTCCCCACAGCAGTAGCCAGTGTCAGCCATCTTGTCAGTTGTTTTCCACTCACTGTGATGTGCGCATGGTTCATGGTGGTGTTGATGGGACAGTTGTGGGGGTGACCAATATCTGTGACTACCACTCCCATGGTGCTATTGGCTACACTGACTTGCCCAGCATACACAGAATTCCTTTCTCTCTGTGGGCTTCACTGTGTGGTGGTGTTGTAGTGGTGGCTACATGTCTGGATGTGTTTGTTAGTTATATTTGTGTCACTGCCTAGCTGTAGTTGTAGTTGTGTCTGTACATGTGATGACACAGTTACATGTCACTATGAGATGGCATGTGTTGTGTTTATCTGACTGACATAGACATTTTGGGATGATTCTGTTCTGGTTGCTGTGTATTTGCTAAGGGTGCATGGTTTGACTCTCCCCTTGACAGTGATGTGTGTGTATTGTGGCACAATATTGTGTACATTTGTTGTGTACTCACCAGGCTCTGGGATGTCCTCTAGTCCATAGACGCTCACTGGTGGTAGGATGGCCCGCACCTTCTCCTCCCAGGGCCTGAGGTATACTGGCTTGGCAGGAGGGCCACTGCCAGTGTGTTGGCTCAGGAGGTAGTCCTTCTTCAGCAGCTCCCTGACCCTCCTGCGCACGTCATACCACCTGTTCTGGATGTCAGTCTTTGTGCGCAAACATGGTGATTGTGCGTTCACCCTGTTGACGATCCTCTCCCACATCTTTGTTTTCTGCGAGGTGGGTGTCTGTTGGACCAGTGCACCAAACAGCTGTGGCTCTACCCTGAGGATCTCGTCTACCAGGACTTCCAATTCACTATCTAGGAACTTATGATTCTTCTTTGGGGGCATGGTGTTGGGTGGTGATGGTGAGTGATGTGTGTGTTGGTGTGCAGGTGAAGGTGTGTGAGTGTGTGTTTTGCTGGATGTATGTGAGATTGATATTTGTTGGGGTGCTGATGGTGTGTGGCTTGTGTGGAGGATGAGCTGTGGGTGTGTGGTTGCTGTCTGTTGCGTGCTGGCAGGTAAATTGAATTTGCAAAGGATCATGGTAGGGATTTGTGTCCTTTATATGGGTGGAGTTGTGGGTGTGTCTTTGTTCCCTGCCCCCCCAGTATTTATTGGCTTTGTAATTGCTTGTTTGGCCTTTTTTTGTGTATTTTCCCTTTGTACTTTTCGTGCATGTAGGAGACGTTCTTGTGACTGAGTCGGACCCTGCAGTTGTCTCGTACAGGCTTCTCCGATTCGTTCACGCTGTGTTTGTGCGGTTTTCTATGCTTTGTACGCGTCGGTCGCGGTGTTTTGGGTTGCTTCGGCTCGCAGTTTTGTATGCGTGTCGGTCGTACGGCTTGTCCTCCGTGCGACTCGGCCGTGTTTTCCACGCCTTGCATCGTACTTGGCGGGTTGGAGTTCGCGGGTACGTTTCGGTCGGATTTGTTCCGGGTCCATGTCGGTCGGTTCGATTCGCGTGTTTTTCCCGCCGGATTGCTGTTTTCCGGGCGGCTCGGTCATTCGGCTTGTGTTCCGTACGAGTCGGTCGGGTTTTGCACGCTTTTCATCGTACTTGGCGGGTCGGGCTGCACAGGTACGTGTCGGTCGGCATAAATTCCGGCTCCGAGTCGGTCGGTATTTTTTCCGGCCCGAATCGGAATCGACCCCTTAAATGTGGAGTCTGGCATTGAGGAAGGTGCTCCTACTCCGTATAAATCCATTTTGGTCCACACGAACCAATGTCCCCAGAAAGGCAGCAGCCTACTCGCCAGTAACCTATCCAACAGCTTATAATCTATGTTGAGGAAGGAGAGTGGGCAGTAAGATTGCACGAAACCTACTTCAGTAACTGTTCAGTAACTTACTTACGAGCTGACTGTCGGCCCGTGGTGGGGTGTGGTCAGCCTGGGGAACAAGCAGACACGCTCTGGGTACTATTAGCACCCCCCCCCCCGCACCCGATGGTTCGTCCTTCTTCCATTCTGGTGGACATTCGGTTTGGGAAATGATTCAGAAGCCAAGAAGTCTCCGTTTGGCTCTGATGCGTTTCGCGTTGACACTGAGGCCTCGATTACGAGTTTGGTGGTAAACACCATCGGACTTGCAGGTAGGATAAATACCCTTTCTACGGGGTTTGCTCAATAACACATTTGTAAATGACGCTGATTATGACTTTTTACTCTGTACAGTGGAATCATTATTTAGCACATGTGGTAAATACGGCACCCGATAAACAGCACATACACCAAGCATCAGAAAGTGTTGATTTTCAGGCATTGGAAGTTCCTGGGTGAGGGAATGAATCCCCATAGGACAGAAATGGCCAGATCAACACATCAAAGAACCATAAGACACCCCGAAAGTACACAAACAACAACTCCCTGTGTGGAAGTGTGCAGGCAGCCATTTTGTGTGGAGAAAGCTCCTGGAAACAAGACAAACAGGATCCTGTGTCATCCTCTGATGTCACTCGGTCATCACAAGCAGACCCTGCCAGACTCTTCCCTCAGGAACCCAGGCAGGGAAAGGAAGTGCAAGTTTACGGATGCTGAGCTGGACTTCCTGGCCCAGGAGGTGGTAAGACACCATGACTGTCTAATGTGCCATCTCATACTGAAGATGTCACCAAAAATAAACAAAAGCATGCTTGGGAGTGGAGATAATGGAAATAAAATCTATACTAACTCAACCTATCCACATGCTGTTAAGAACATTAAAAACAGGTTCCAAACCTTGACATTCTAGGTACTTAACGCACATGAATGAAGCCGATTGGCCCTGAGATGTCCGGAAGTCTTGCTGTAGCATAGATGTTTGCTTTGTCAGCACTGGCTGTGTGGGTGTCCAAGAGGAACTGTATATGCTGCTCACTCACTCTTTGCAAGGCATTGTAGGAAACTTGACTTGGTTGCAGTATCCCTCCACTTTGTGCCTGGTGTCTGATGCAGCTTTGACTGAAAGTGTACTGAGTTCCTGCTTACCAGGTCCCCAGTACCAGTGTTCTTTCCCTAAAACTGTATCATTGTTCCACAACTGGCACCACTTTAGACCCCATGTAAGTCCCTAGTAAATGGTACCCCTGGTACATAGGGCATTGGGTCTAAAGAGGACCCATAAGGGCTGCAGCACAAATTGTACCACCCTAAGGGACCCCTCACCCAGCCCCTGCAAACTGCCATTGCAGCCTGCGTGTGTTGGTGCAGAGAAAAGGTGAAGAGTTGATATGTCACCCATCCCTGTGTGTGAAACAGGAATGGTAGAATGCACACCGGTGTACTCCATCTTTTACAGATGCTAAACGGCATTTGAGGTGTTCAAGCTTGAGTGTGAAGACAACAGGACCAACCGAAGCCATGCAGCACCAATCCCCGGGGCACCTAATGCCCTTCACCAAACACCGACAGTGAGAGTCCAATCCATGACTGAGCAGCCACGAGGGACGTCAGCTTCAATCAATCAATCAATCAATCAGGGAATTGTAAGCGGACTACTCACCCGTGAGGGTCTCAAGGCGCTGAGCATCACAGGGACACATTTACTGAGTGGCTCAGCTGTCCTGATTTTGCCCCTGCCAGCTGTTTGTCCCCAACCGTGAAGAGCATCTTTGCACATCCAGCCCAGCCGCCTAACCACTCTGCTCCCAAGCCGCCAGGGTACTGAAGAACTGGCTGAGCCCCTATGCTCCAAGACCCCTAGCAACCCAAGCCCTCGGAGCCCCCTTGTGCAGCCTGTTTTCAGGCGACCCCCCTTCAACGTATTGCGCCAGCTATAACCTTACCAGCACCCTGCTCCCAGTGAAACCCTGGCAGTTCCCGAAGACCTGCTGAGAGACTTTGGACCTTGGCCCGCTACAACTCTAAACCCTGACGGTGAACCCCTGAAACCGACGGTGCCTGCCGTAATGCATTTATGACTTCTCCTCCCATAGGATTGCATTGTGCGTAAAAGCGCACAGGTTGGAAATATTTACTTTCCTGTAAAAAAATGTTAACAAAAATAGTACATACTATTGAACGACATTCTTGGTTTTACAACATATATAACAAGCATTGGCAAATGCATTAGGTTTCACTTATGTGATTATTAATGCCTTTTTTATGCAGAAATGTTACATGGATCAGATCTGAAAACCTGTAAGAATATTGAAAAAAATTAGAATTCGCTTCGGCAACAGTGCAAGTGCTCTGTACAGAATTGAAGTGTTCTCCATTTTCAGGTGCTTAGAAATGTCAGAGCGGGCTATCAGCCTCGTAGGACTCCAGTACATTGAAGCAACCAAGTTTAAGTTCTTGAAGAGAGCATCACTTCAGAAAATGCACAATGCATATCCATAAAAAGGAAGAGACAGCACGTAAACCAATGATTAAGACATCATGAGTTACCAGCAAGATTACTAGAGCCAGATGTACGACGCTTTCATATAGCGAGTCGCAAATTGTACCAAATTGTGGCTCGCAATGTGCGACTCGCTAAATGTACAACAGTCTGAGACATTGTTTGCGATTCCCAATGGGTTCGCAAATTGCATGCCTCATGCATATTAATGAGGCAGTTGCAATTTGCAACCCCATTGGGAATGGCTGGCCCTCCCAGGGATGGTGGCCTGCTGGGCTCAGCAGAAAACCATGTCTGGGACTGTTTTTAAATAAAGCAGTTGTTTTTTTCCAAATGCAGCCCGTTTTCCTTAAAGGAAAACGTATGCATTTTTTAAAAAAAATGACACTTTAAGGGCAGGCAGTGGTACCTGGGACCACTGCCTGTCCCTAAAAAATATTTTTGGGGACCCCTTCCCGTTTGCGAGTGCCTTACCACCCTTCTGAGAAGGGTGGTAAACTGCGACTGTTTTGCGACCGCAATTGCGGTTGCAAAACATTCTTACATAGGGTTCAGGTTCGCTATTAGGAAGGGACGCCTCGGAACGCCCCTTCCTAATAGCGAGTCGCTAACCCTATTTTGCGAGTCATATTTAATTAGCGACTCGCAAAATAGGGTTAGTACATTGGCCATAGGTTTTTTGCGTGTGCAAATGGGTCTAAAACCCATTTGCACATGCAAAAATCCATCGTACATCTGGCCCCTAAACACCATCCCAGATATATGAATCACCCAAAGCGACAGAGTAGCTATGAGTGCACCTGAAGGACCTACCACTGATGCCCCCGGTATGGGCAACCCCTGGCCTCAGGCTAGCAGATTATCATAGAAGAAAGTGTAGCGAGGAGCGCAGTTCTATCCATCACCAGCAGAAGCTGTTTCAATCAATCAATCAATCAATCAGGGAATTGTAAGCATGCTACTCACCCGTGAAGGTCTCAAGGTGCTGAGGGGGGGGGGTCCGCAGATCTATTTAGCTGAAGAGCCAGGTCTTGAGGGTCTTCCTGAAGGTGTTCAGGGAGGGCGCGTCTGATGTCTGCCGGTAGCTCTGTTCCAGGTCTTGGCTGCAATGTGAGAGAAGGATCTTCTGCCTGCTCTGGCTCTGTGGATGCGCGGGGTTTCGGCCAGTGCGAGGTTGGAAGATCGGAGGTTTCTTTTGGGTACGTGAAAGTTGATTCTGTCGTTGAGGTATTTGGGTTCGTTGATGTGTAGGCATTTGTAGGCATGAGTGAGGATTTTGAAAGTAACTCTTTTCTCCACTGGGAGCCAGTGGAGACTTCGTAGGTGTTGGCTGATGTGTTCGTATTGGGGGATGCCGAGGACGAGTCTGGCGGCGGTGTTCTGTATTGTCTGGAGTTTGTGGAGTAGGGACTTGTTGATGCCGGCGTTGAGTGCGTTTCCATAGTCCAGTCTGCTGGTGATGATGAGTGCGTGGGTGACTCTCTTCCTTGACTCAGGGGGGATCCACTTGAAGGTCTTGCGGAGGATGCGGAGGGTGTTGAAGCTGCTGGAGGTGATGGCGTTGACCTGTCGGTTCATGGTGAGTGATGAGTCGAGTACGAAGCCGAGGTTCTTGGCGTGGTCTGAGGGAGTAGGTGGGCTTCCGAGGGCTGAGGGTTTCTCTGTATCTCTACACTTCACTGGTGTCTAAAGAGCCCCATGGAGGATGCTGAGGGGCGGGTTTCAGAATTAATAAATATGCAGGACTTCCCTTTGTTTAATTCCTGAATCAATTGTGGTGGGAGTAAGATTTTATGTAAACACAATGCCCACATGCGCAAATACATTCCCTCAGCATAACCCGTGGTTAAGTAGAATTAGGAATGGGTAAAGTGTGTACTTACAATTCAGAGGAATCCCTCTGCAGCACGGAAGAGAAATAAAGCTGAGGATTGCATTCACCCCAAGATTATTCACAGCGGTTTGAATAAAAGTGCGCCGGCACTGAAGAATGGGAGAGGCATGGCGAGTACTAAGTTAGATAGTGGGGTGTGATAACATCTGTTTTGTACATGATAGATGGTGATTTCAATGTACAACTGTAATGGCATGGGATCTGAGACGCTGGATGTGTCCGTGATCACTGGAGCAGCTGCTTTGAGGATAAGCTGCGAGCCCAAGGATGGCAAAGCTGGGACGGTGGCAGTGGACAGAGGCAACAATGGCGGCAGCGGTCGGGCACAGTGCCTCCTGATATCTGGTCTGGCACCGCTGCAGAGAGCGTCCATGATGCAAACCCAAGCACAGAGCTAGGCATCCGAGAGCTGCAAGGAAACAAGTTCAGAGTATTTCTCTCTCAATAGCTTTTAGATAGAGCAAACACGGAGCACTTCACATGAGCACCAGTCACATTCACACACGGTCACATTTATGGTTTATAGTCATGGGGAGATTAAGTGATATGCCCAGAATCACAGGATGTTGAGCCGACTCCGAGACTCGAACCTGGTTCCCCAGTTGCAGAGTCGGTATCTCTGGAGGTAGCATGGAGGGAGTGACGCAGAAGCGACATGAAAGCTTGGCTCATTATGGGCTCGAGGTTCCAACAGGACCTCGAGCTGAGCCAGAGCCAGGCATCAGGCTCGCGTCTGGCTCGAACTTTCAGTGGCTCACCCACCTCTACTTGCCAGGCATGATGGAATCACAGCACAGTAGCGTGTGCAGTACTGTTGGGAGCAGCAAAGGGGGTTGGACCCCGGTCCACGAACCGAGATGGCTTAATGCAGGGAGTTTGGGCAGTGATAGGGTTGAGCAGTACAGGGCATCCGGCAGAGATGGGAGCAATATAGGAACTTACGGAGCGATCTAGGCATTGTGTCTTTGGGGAGAAGAGTTGGCCTAACAGCTAGGTCGGTCGACATCAAATCTGGGGAACCAGGTTCGAGTCTCGGCAAGGACGCGCAACATCCTGTGATTCTGGGCAAATCACTTAATCTCCCTGTGCCTAAAAAAATGAATGTGTCCTCATGTAACGAAACTGGTGCTCTGTCTATTCGAGGAGTAGCAGCACCCCCCCCCCCCTCAGCGCCTTGAGACTCTCACGGGTGATTAGTGCGCTCTACAAATGTATTGATTGATTGATTGATCTGTAAAGCATTCTGATACCTGATGTCTCCGGTCTAGTTCGCACTATATAAAACTCAGGAAAAAAAAAATGAGTCATGAACCTAGTTTAGATATGTAAGAAGCATTGCTGTGTGTACTGATAAATTGGCAGCGGAGCAGTTATGCAGCAGGTATAGATCCTGGAACACTACATGCAGTGCGACACGCCAGCGCCGTCGAGAGAAAACGACTGCTTCTTACTGTTTAGAGAGAAGAAACTGAATCCGCTGTCAATAAGTATTTAACTCAATAGCCTTCATACAACAGGAAGTGATGTAAATACTTTTGTGTATCTGTAGGTTATAGAAACTGAAAGGAAATGACGTCACGTGATTGACATCTGCTACAGCTTCATCACCGACTAGAGATCAGTATCTGATATTTTGTTGTAAATGCAACGCCCATCTTAATGTTGCATGACAGTGAATTTACCGAATAGTAATTCATCCACTGGTAGCAATTGAATGAAAAGTGCTCCTTAAGTTGAATCAAAATAACATGAATTCGGGTGCGTGACCACAAATTCACTACTGCTGACAGCAGAAAAAATTAACATGTTTTGCCTTTTGTGTCCTTATAACAAAGGGAGTCACCGTTCCTGAGTGGAGATGAAGAGAAGGGAAGTAGGGGGTACTCTTTTCGTGTGCTACTCTGCTTGTGGGAGGCAGGGTGTCCTCATCTTGATGCCCTCACACACCCCAAAGGATGTCATGCTTCATCATTGGGCTTTTGCTCCTCGTCGGGCCAGCGCTGCAATGCCCTAAGGGTCTCTTTTTCGGAGATCTTTTGAGGAAGCCGTATGGGTGCGTGGATGTAAGTGGCAGTGAAATCCTAGAAAGTGTATTAAAAAATGGCTGGAGGGAGAGTGATTAATTTTTAATAAAGTGATCCCTCTGTCGTTATTAAAACAAAGTGTATGAAGCTGCTTTCAGGGGTATTATGTCCCTTGGTAGCTGGGTGATTATATGTCCCTAGTGGGCATATGTTATGGTCAACATGTTTCGCGCTTCAGTGGTCTCAGGGGGAGATCCAGGGCGCTTCGTCAGGACCGAATAAGAAAGTTATATCTACAGTGGGCCGAAAATTTCGGTGCCCCCGGATAAATGAAAGGAGTAGAGATTCCCTTAGTAGGTAGGGTAAGATCCCATGAGATCAGTGAGGGTCACTTGAGAGGGTTCTCTCGGTGCATCTGGGCTGTGTCACCTGTGTGCCTCTCGCTGTCTCTGCCGGTTTTGTGTCCTCCACTTGCCTCTCTTTCAACGACTGACTTAATTGGATACAGATCAGGCAATGACAGTCCACGCTCCTAGCTCTGCTGAGTGACGCGGCTTGGGCGTGGATCGCTACACGTAATGTGATCAACCTAAAAAAGAAAGAGCTGTATGCAGTCTCCGGAAGGCATCACAGCAGCCAGTCGCGTGGGCCTGAGCGCATCACATTAATTACACGGTAAGCCTGTGTTTGCACACAGCCACTTAAAGGCAGTAGGTCTCAAATATTTGCAGCCCTATCTTACAGTTGTCATATTCTAAAAACAATTAAAGCTTTGTGTGCAGCAAGCAAATTAAAGTAGTTTCACCCATCAAGGTGACAAGTGGCAGACGAGAATGAGTACTTGGGCCATGGGAGACTGATAAGAGAAAGACACAGGAAACAGAATGCCTACAACCAATGAAAAGGAGGAAACGTAAACGGACAAGCACACTGACCAATAGGAAAGGAAGGCGGGACGTAAGTCCCTTTTTAAGATATATTAAATACAATAGATTTCACAAGAACAGCGCAAGCGCTCTGCAAGTGAATCCTAAAAAGGAGGGTTATTTTTCTAATTTGGTCTCGTATTTAGTCTTGGACTGTGCGTCTCATCTGGTGCCTCTGCGAGTACAACCAATTCTTAGCACTACCCTCTGATAAGCCTAACTCCTTGCCCACACTACCACAAAAGAGAGCGTTAGTATTATCTACTTTTACCTCTGGATACCTATTGGGAATCCACTGGACTCTCTGCACAGTGTACGTCTTTTTAGTGCACTATAGAGAGAGCCAGCGTCCTACAGACATCTATCACTTAGCATATTTTGCTAAAGGTTGACTGGGAAATGCCACGCACCAATCTTACTGTCTGCTGTGTGGTGCCTGCTGCAAAGTATTCTAGCACTGATAGCATTTTCAGGAAGGGGGTAGGTAAGGATACTTTCAGGAATGGGCTCCAGGGTATGTGGAATGGTGACAATATGTTTTGTTTGGTGCGGTATCAGCCTGTGCCTCCTCTGAATCTCAGGCTCGCTCATGTTTATGGGTTTCAGTCTTGCTCTGTCATTCCTGGCTCTCATCCTGCGCTGCTGCGTCATTCGAGGTCATTGATTGGTGGCCTGGTTTCCATCCTCATGCTGCATGGTTTTTTGTACCAGACTGAGCCTCAGCGCCCAGTAGGACCCCGCAAGTTTCTTATGACCCTTGCGGGGGAGTAGTCGTGCTTAACAAATACTGATTGATTGATTGAACATGGACCTGGCTTAGCATGATAGTGCCCTAGCCATGCTGCAGCCATGATGGCGTACTGATAGCCGTGCTGCAGCCATGATGGTGTACTGCTAGCCGTGCTGCAGCCATGATGGCGTACTACTAGCTGTGCTGCAGCCATGATGGCGTACTGCAGAATGGAAGTGTGAGCTGCTGCAATCGTCCTGTGAGAGCTTCACGTATCCATGACTGTTTAAGTAGGTCTGGCCCTGTGTGCTGCTGTGTGTGAAATTTTATTTTTGTCAGATCAAACAGTGTATGTACTGTGTTTGTTTTGCATTATTCTGTTGGTCGTGGGTTTTTTGTATTGTTTTACAGCTTTTCTATCATTACTACGTTTCCAGGAATAGTACTATTTTCCACTGGTTTTTAATGACCTCTCGTACTTGTAATTGGGTGTTATTTGCCACATGCGTTATTCTTCGCATTTTGTAAATATCACATTTGGTAAATAGTGTATGCATTAAATACTGTTTGTGTACTACAGACATGTGGTATTCAGCACATGTGCTAAATCACACATGCATTTTTTAACTCCAGATCAGACAATTCCTCAAAGTCATGCTGTATTTAACCCCCCCCCCACATGCGCTTATTTCGACTACGCCTAACTCATAATCAGGGCCTCAATGCCAGGCAGCAAAAACAATTGTGTTTGACTGCTGTGAGAAGTTGGCCTGGTATATGCTGTCCACTAATTGTAGTGGGCACCTTGCACCAGTCCAAACAACCCCTTATTGGAGATAGGTTAAAGACAACCTTATTGAAAGCTATCCTAGTGGTAGCTATGGAGATCAGCCTTCAGGCTAAGTCTTGAAGGAATGTAAAGCAGCTTGTTTTACCAGTCTATAATCTCTTGAGTGATCAAATGAAAGAGCACCACACCAGGTATATATTCAAAATATATGTATTTATTGCTAAACACACCCCTCTAGTCTCTTTATGAGGCTAGAGTTCGAAGTACATAAGTTATAAGTTATTAAATCACAGTAATAGCACAAATACACGTTTGGGCCCTAGGGGCGTACCAAACCATATACCAATAAAGTGGTATGCGAACCACGACTGAACTAGACACTAGGCCTAGAGCCTCTAGAAGTGCTTGGACCACAAGGAACCACCCAAGGTAGTGACACAGGGGACCTACGGGAGACGCGTGCAGTGCAAATACACAACCGCGATACGCCGTTGACTTCTATGGAGAAAGTCGGGATCGGGAAATTAGAGAAAAGGGACACTTAAAAGAGGACTAGGACAAAACCCTTTGAGATCTAGGACTTTGAAGAGTCTCTACCCACGGGAGCACCGGAGTACTCGTGTTACCTCACCCAGGGAAGCCGGGTGCATAGGTGCCTTTCGGGGTCGGGTTTCGTCGTCGATTCGAATGGCGATCTGCTGCAAAGTGCTGCTGGCGGCCAAGAGAAAAGTGTCCGGGTGGATCCAAGAGTGGATCGGAGTTCTGAAGAACCTGAAAGCAGAGGGGACAGAGTCTGGGTCACTAGCCAGTGACCAGGAAGGCGATGGACAGATGCCCACCGATGTCGAGTGCTTCAGGTGCGTTGACGGTCGTCTTGACTCTTCAGCCACGAGGTCCAGGAGGCGTTGTCGGTGACCAGGAGCAGGATTCAGGTTGGTACACGATGTCTGTCGAGCGCTGAGGTGTCGGCGACCGGATTGGACCCAACAAGCCTTGGCAATGGCAAGTCTCGGTGAAGATGTAGATCGTCGATGGTGCAGACCAGCAAGGTCTGTGGAACTCACCCAGTGAGGGTAAGTGAGGGCAGGCCTGGAGCAACCAGAATGCCAAGGAAGAAAAGGATTGGCCTTCGTTAAGGGCTACTAGTCAACGGGCTAGCGACCGCGAAGGAGCCTTGTGATGCCGCACGTGGATCTGGCTTACAGGACACTCGTGGAGTGGGGGCCAGTGATCTTCGGTGCAGGTGGTGCTGGAGGCTAGGGCTACTCGGAGCCCAAAGCACGACTTCTTGGGAGACCCAGAAGAGGATGCACTTGCAAATGTGCTCGGTGTCCAGGGGTCACGGTCTCAAGTCACCCACGATAGCCACGGGCCTCAGCTTTGCTGGGGACTCAGGGTAGCCTCGGGAAGTCTGAGAATCCACCTCTGGTGATGCGATGACTTCGGCGTCCGACGGGAGCTTCAGAAATGCGAACCGGACAGATGCTTCTTTGGTGCCTGCCAAGCAGGGGAGTCACTCCTTGACCCCAAGGGAGATTCTTCAGTCCTCTAATCGTGAGTAGAGCGTCGAAGGTCCAGGATTCAGTTTCAGAGTTTCGTCCAGGGATAATCTAAAGTCCTAAGGACTGGGTTCCTACCTTTATTCTAAAGATAGGGGTTGGTCTACTCTGTGGCCCCACCTATGGGTGGGTCAGGGCAGAGGGGTGGCTACACCCCTTTCCCTTTGTCCAGTTTGCGCCAAAGCAGGGGCTGCAAGCCCCTGATCCGGTTTGAACTGGGGTATGCACAGGGACACCAAATGTGCCCCCAGTGCAGGACTTCAAAGCACCCGAAAGTGCTCCCGCCCAGCCCCAATACACATTATCCTGTCTGGGGAGGTGGTCACACCTCCCTGGGACAGGAAACCTATTGTCCAGGCCTCCCCTGCTGGAGTTTCGTCCAGCAGCAGGAGGCCAGACTCGTGTCTGTGGCAGCAGCATCCATTTTGTGATGCCAGGGCTCTGGAAAGAAGTTACCGGACTAGTCAGAGTTAACATGTCTTTCCCTCTAGAAGGGTGGAATGCTACCCCCGCCACCAGGATTGGCGGGGGGTAGTATTCCAAGATGTTTGACACCAAACACGACATGTTTAGGTGCAGCCATTCCAAAGTTAGCATTTTACCGCGAGGTTATAATGCGCTTAAGAGTATATGGTCAAGCTGCACTACAAACAGCATCAGAGAGGGTCTCAGAACGCTGAAGAGGGGCCCTGCTCATGCAGGGGCACCCTCTCACATAGGAACCATGCACTCTGCCTTTAGGATTGATAAGGCCTGCCTTAGGAGTGACTTATAGGTTTATATGTGTGTATGTATTTAGTGATATAGGTAACCTACATCACAGTAAGGGATGCATGCACCACCTTACCCAGGCTGCAGTAGCAGACCTGTGGTGTCAGTTTGGATGGCCTTCCAGGGGTGGCATAATACATGCTGCAGCCCCTGGCAGGCCTCTGAGGTACCTATGCCCTTGGTACATAGTATACCATATACTAGGGACTTATAAGGGCACTCCAGATTCCAATCAGAGATGTGCCTAAGGCACATGGAAACCTTTTTACAGAGAAAGCAGATAGACTGGGGCCCTGAATAGCAGGATCCCAGTCCAACTAAGTCATAAACCAGCAAAACACCATTAAAAAAAAGTGGGGCAACCATATAGTCAGATTCCACCTTCCTACAACTGCATACAGAATACTGAGCTTTAATGAGTGACAAAGTGGAACTCATCAGAGCAAATGGAACGGGGGAGACGTCTTGCCATTTGATACATCTTTAAAGTGTTAAAAAATGAAATCACATTGCTGACCAAATGTACTGCCCTAGAAAGGCACCCCAAAACACATTGTTGCTGCATGATTGGTCCCGTCCCACCCAACGGTGCCGCCACAGCAGCCCAGGTTCAGGAATGAGGGAGTAAAATGAGGTGATGGACTGTAATTATGAAATCTTGTCCCTCCCACCGGTGCCGCCACAGCAGCCCAGGTTCAGGAATGAGGGAGTAAAATGAGGTGATGGACTGTAATTATGAAATCTTGTCCCTCCCAACGGTGCCGCCACAGCAGCCCAGGTTCAGGAATGAGGGAGTAAAATGAGGTGATGGACTGTAATTATGAAATCTTGTCCCTCCCAACGGTGCCGCCACAGCAGCCCAAGTTCAGGAATGAGGGAGTACAATGAGGTGATGGACTGTAATTCTGTAAAGCCACAACACGAGCCGGGCCATGAACATATTTGGCAATGCGTGTCAATCGTGCAATAAATGTTGGGCAATAGTATATTAAAGACTCTTCAAAATTCAAAATGTGTATTTCTTTAACATACGTAAGCATTTCATTTTAGATCACTTAGTGACATTTATTAGAAGAGCCTCCCCCAACACCGTGACAAGGAAGGTGTTAGTGAAGCGAGAGACCAGTGGGCACAGGTTCCCTGTATGTGGCCTTGGTTGTTATCATGAATGGAGCAACATACAACTATTAAAACATACAAGAAGTGTTTGTACAGAGCACACCCTAAACTGATGTATTCAAAGGTGCTCTCAAATGTGATGATAACGAAAGGGTGGCACAGTGAAATCAAGTAATTGCCTTAGATCACTCAATTTGGTCAAGCAGGGAAGCCGGGATTGATCCCAGGTTTCCTGGTTTTATATGTGGAATTCATTCGCTAGAGACGTATCTCTTTTTCTCTCTCCTTTTATATCACAGTGGAATGCTTTGCTTTTAATTCTTTTAGGTGCTACATCAGTACCATGTGTTGAATACACTCATTACATGTTTAGTTGAAACAAGAATCCTTTCTCGAAAATATGAAAAAGTTTAGTTCTAGGTAGACAGGAAGACCCCTTCCTAAACAGTGCAATATTTCAGACACTCTAGTAAGATCCCGCACGTGCACAAGGAGAGCATTTCAAATACGCTCATGAGGACTCCTACCTGCTATGCTAGGCTACGTTATGTTACATTACGCTACACTACATTATGCGATGCTATGCTATGTTATGCTATGCTATGCTATGTTATCAGGATTTGCTTAGGGCCCTCATCACCCGAGTTGTATCCAGGCACTGGCCTAGATGAGGAGGCCGATCGGGCTCCTTGTTGAATAGCCAGGTCTTCAGTTTCTTGCTGAACTCGAGTATGGCTGGGGAGGTCCTGGTGCAGTGTGCAAGGTCGATCCAGGATTTGGCGATGATGTAGGAGCATCATCCTGATTTGTTACTGTGGATGTAGGGTATTTGCGCGAGGTGGAGTGATGCGGAGTGTAGTTGCCTGGTGGGTTTGAGGCAGTTGAGGCGGTGGTTGAGGTAGATGGGTCCCACATCACGGCGGGCTTTGTATGTGTGGTTGAGCAGTTTGAGTTGGCATTGCCAACTTGGACAGGCTGGTATTTCAGATACGCTGCTAAGACCCCCATCTCAGGAGAGAAATCTTTCATATACCTGTTAAGACCCCCACCTGAGTAGGGCAATATTTCAGATGTGCTGGTGAGAACCCCTACCTGAGCAGGGCTGCGTTTTAGACATGCTGGCAAGACCCCCGTCTCAGTAGAGGAGTATGTCAGACCACCTACTTCCACAGGGCAGTGTTTCAGACACGCTTTAAAGACCCCACCCCAGGAGGGAAGGCTTTCATATATGCTGTTAAGACCCCTATGTAAGAGGGCAGTATTTCAAACATGCTTTTGAAACCCCAACCTGAGCAGGGCAGTATTTCAGACCATCTACCTGCATAGCACAGTGTTTCAGACATGCTGTAAAGGCCCCCACCTCACAAGGGAAGTCTTTCATATATGCTGTTAAGACCCCTATGTGAGCAGGGCAGTATTTCAGACATGCTGTTGAAACCTAACACTCACGCAGGGCAGTATTTCAGACATGCTGTTGAAGGCGTTTGTACAAAATATCGATTTAAAAATATTGGGAGACAGAAACTTTGGAATTTAAATATCATGACACACAAATACTGTGATGCAGAAATATCGTTGACGAGAAAATCGTTATTGAGGTAAGTAATATCATAAGTAATATAGTAGTTAAAAATATCATTTTTAATTATTTTAATGTGTTTTAGTTGTATATTCATTTTATGTATTACTATTGTTTATGTAAGTGATATTATTTTTTAAAGAAAATATAGCTTGTAATTCCAAGGGCCCAATAATGAGTTTGGCGGTGCAGCGCCGGGTCCGCACCGCCACTGCTCCGCCAAGCCATTGGTGAGGCCGCCCGCCAAATTAGTAATTTTCTTCTGTGCAGCATGCTTTTTTTGACGCTCCCACGGCGGTGCCTCCAAAAATGGGCACTTTAATGCGAACAGCAAAAACAGTTCTTGCACGGCATGGACTGAAAAGTCCATGTCGTGCAGGAACGGGTGTGCATGCACACAGGGGCACATGTTATGCCCCCGTGTGCATCCACAAGGCACAGAGGCACAGGGCTCTATTTTTTTCCTCTCTGATAGGGTTTTCATGGAGGAGGCCGAGAGGAAACTCCTAATATATTTTGACGGGACCGCAACGGTCCTGCCAAGCATTTTGATGCACTACACCACCACAACACCGCCAGGAATGGCGGTTCCCTGGTGGCTGCAGCGGGGCTGTGGCAGTTTCACTGCCCAACTCATAAAAGGTCAGCGGGGAGACTGCCCCCGCAAGTCCGGCAGTCCTCAGATCGCCATACTCGTCAGTTCCTAAATGATTTAGGCTCATACTATGAGTTTGGCAGTCCAATGGACCACCAAACTGGTGGTGGCTGTCCGCGGACTGCAAGGCTGGTGCTCTGCCCGCCGCATTAGGACTGTGGCGGTTGGACCGCCACAGGACCGCTGCTGCCGCCAGGGATCAACGATCCCTGAGGGTGGTGCAGCGGTTTGAGGCCCCTAATATGCTGGAGGTGCCACTGCAGCACTGCCCAGCATATTAGGAGTTTTCTCACAGCCACACTTCTCATGGTGGTGCGACTGAAAAGTGTAGTGGTGAGGAAACAGATGGTTCCTACAGGGCCCCCTGTTGCTTCTGCGCCATGAGGTGCAGGCAGGGGGTCACATGTTGTGCCCCCTTATGTGCATACACCCCTAGTTCCTGCAGGGCATGGACTTGACAGTCCATGCCCTGCAGGAACTGCCTTTGACGCTCTCATTGCGGTGACTTTTTTAAAGGAACTGCGGTGGGACCACCAAAGAACTGCCCGCTAGAGTAAAATGAAGTCGTACCCTGGCGGGCAGTCTTTAATGGCTTTGGCGATCTCGGAGCGGGGCGGCAATGTGGCGGCCCAGCTCCAAGACTGCCAAAGTCATAATAAGGCTCTTAAATTTTTATATAAATTTTAATAGCAATTGACAGTGTTGTAGCAGGTTCTTGGGTTTGTAGAAGGATATGGTGTGAAGCTAATAAGGCAATAATTAATTGAGAATTATTTAATATATGTCTTTTAATTATATGATTGATTTATTTATGTAATATGGGTTTATTTACTTTTATGTTATTTGTGGGCTGGTTGGTTTGTAAGGTATATGGTGGGGGTTAATTAAGCAATAATTACCAATAAATTATTAATTGTTAATTCATTATTTAATTGATTTTTAATTATGTAATTTATGGAATATTTATTTATTTGACTTACACTTTAGTTGCGGGCTGTTAAGTTTGTAGGGGTGTTGGGTAAGAACTTAACTAATTAACTAACAATTTATTATTACTTGTTAATAATTTAATTGATTTTTAATTATGGAAAAATTCAATAATGGTCTTTCTCACGGTTCTGTAACGAAAATAACTAAATTTCGATGACCAACAATGGAAGAGACAGTTATGATCCACATTGAAATACAAGTCCCATAATGCCTCATAATGGGCTAACATGGCTAAACTTTAAATGAAAGAAAGGGAGGATGGACTCATAAGAACCGTGAGAAAGACCATTTCTTGGTCGAAACGTCGGTGATGGTGGTGGTGGAAATTGTACTTTAAATAAAAGTAAAGCAGTTACTTATGGCTACTGGAGTGCGGTGCAATCTTTGTTTGGAAACATATTGCAAGGTCTGGTCCCACCTCGACACCTAGCACCTGCTGTGCGAGACAGCGCGCCGATTGTGGACTGTTTGATGAGAGTAATTATTGAATCGACGGCGCCCGGCATCAAAGACGAAGGCGTCCTGTGGAAATACAAAGCGGTGCTGATAAGCAAGGCAGACGGATTAGAAAAGACTCAGGCTTGAAAAGAATCAAGGGATTTTCCCGTGATGCCAAAGAAGGAGAAATACTTCAAACCGCGAAGGCAGAGACGAGTTTAACGCTGGGAGCGAAAGAGGCACAGCTGACTCCGAGCCTGGAGGGGTAGCACCGAGCGAGCGGAGCCGGAGGGGTAGCACCGAGCGAGCGGAGCCGGAGGGGTAGCACCGAGCGAGCGGAGCCGGAGGGGTAGCACCGAGCGAGCGGAGCGGGGGGGGGGGTAGCACCGAGCGAGCGGCGCCGGAGGGGTAGCACCGAGCGAGCGGAGCCGGAGGGGTAGCACCGAGCGAGCGGAGCCGGAGGGGTAGCACCGAGCGAGCGGAGCGGGAGGGGTAGCACCGAGCGAGCGGAGCCTGGAGGAGTAGCACCGAGCGAGCGGAGCCGGAGGGGTAGCACCGAGCGAGCGGAGCCTGGGACACCGTCCGATCGGAAGGCTTGCCAGGTAAGGAGCAGACGGGGGCCGGGAATCACTTGATTGCGAATAGTTGGATGTCGCAGCAAGCGGTAAACTTGGACAGAAAGGAAAGTCCAGGGTACCGCTCAGAAGTCACGCTGTTCAAGCACACACCACGTAGTTTTGAACAACATTAAAGTGAGAAGGGACATGGTGATTAAGTGGATCATAATACTCATTTAGAACATTACAGAATGGAAGTAAGAGCGGCAAAGAGGTGCCTCAAAGCATAAATCCTTTTTAGGTCTCGCCTAGCGACACAGCGCATGCGCTGCTCACTTGGCAAGATCTATTGTTGTCGATTTATTTTCCAAAGGGGGATAGGACATGTGCACACGTACGGAGGACAGGACAGGAGATGTCCACGCGTACGGAGGACAGGACATGTGCACGCATACAGAGGACAGGACAGGAGATGTGCACGCGTACGGAGGACAGGACAGGAGATGTGCACGCGTACGGAGGACAGGACAGGACATGTGCACACGTACGGAGGACAGGACAGGAGATGTGCACGCGTACGGAGGACAGGACATGTGCACGCGTACAGAGGACAAGACAGGAGATGTGCACGCGTACGGAGGACAGGACAGGAGATGTGCATGCGTACGGAGGACAGGACAGGACATGTGCACACGTACGGAGGACAGGACAGGAGATGTGCACGCGTACGGAGGACAGGACAGGACATGTGCATGCGTACGGAGGACAGGACAGGACATGTGCACACGTACGGAGGACAGGACAGGACATGTGCACGCGTACGGAGGACAGGACATGTGCACGCGTACAGAGGACAGGACAGGAGATGTGCACGCGTACGGAGGAAAGGAGATGTGCACGCGTACGGAGGACAGGGCAGGACATGTGCACACGTACGGAGGACAGGACAGGAGATGTGCACGCGTACGGAGGACAGGACAGGACATGTGCACGCGTACGGAGGACAGGACATGTGCACGCGTACAGAGGACAGGACAGGAGATGTGCATGCGTACGGAGGACAGGACAGGACATGTGCACGCGTACGGAGGACAGGAGATGTGCACGCGTACGGAGGACAGGAGATGTGCATGCGTACGGAGGACAGGACAGGACATGTGCACGCGTACGGAGGACAGGACAGGAGATGTGCACGTGTACGGAGGACAGGACAGGACATGTGCACGCGTACAGAGGACAGGACAGGAGATGTGCACGCGTACGGAGGACAGGACATGTGCACACGTACGGAGGACAGGACAGGACATGTGCATGCATACGGAGGACAGGACAGGACATGTGCACGCGTACGGAGGACAGGACAGGACATGTGCACGTGTACAGAGGACAGGACAGGAGATGTGCGCGCGTACGGAGGACAGGACAGGACATGTGCACGCGTACGGAGGACAGGACAGGACATGGGCACGCGTACGGCTCGCAGCACAATGTGCGCATGGCGCGCTTTCACTTTTCCTCCCTTACGTGTTAAACTAAGCGTTAGAAAACTTAACACTGACCTTCGACGCCTTGCATATCTTGTTGTATTCGTATTGTGACGATTACTTTTTACTGAAGAAAAACCGGTGTCTTTGTTAACCAGTCATTTTAAAATAAACACATGAGCACTCAATAAAATTGCATGGACAAAAGAGAAGAAAAATGGTAGGGACACGTCAACATTATTGGCATCTCTTTGCCATCTAGTGGCCATTTGTAAATATTACCCGAATCAAAAACTTTTCACAAAAATAGGAAAGCGAGTTGTGCTTGATGTTTAACCCCCAGTACTAAATTAAATTCAAACTGGAAACAAGCATTTGCAATGCAATAGGTCTCGCATTATTAAAGTTTGAGCTATTGGCATTGCTAAATAATGTAATACTGGGAGCGCATAACCCTGCCTTAAAACATAGCACTGTTATACTGAAAAGACGTCATAGCTTTCTTTATCAATAACTCCTAAGTTCCGCTGCACTGTTTCAGACAGGGAGATGACATACGTCATAATTCAGATGACATGAGTTTATGATTCATTTGTCCTTATAATTATATGCTAAACCATATGTACTCCAACAACTAGTATGACCGGTTGGGGCCTACCCTTTGCCTAATACTGCCTATGAGATTTTCCCACTTACAAGGTGTTTACCTATATAAATGTCATGAGCCACGAGTACATGACAATGATTATTGCTTTCAGTGGATGTAAAACCTTGTCTTCCTAACATTTATGACTAACACGTTTACTAAGTACATTAGAGATCCCCACTCCGCCTCCTCCACTGAGATAAGTCACTAGGAATTCTCTATTTAAGTAAGGCAACCAAGTGTGCAGTATTCACCAGAATTACTACCACAACATGAGGTACCATAGTGAACATGATGATATGAATGCTTTTGATAGACTTGTGTATCTGTTTTTAAATATCCATGCTCCGTATTTTAGACCTTGACCCCATACAGGTGATCACACCTTTGAAATCCGTGGCTGCTCCCATAAAGATCAACGAACTCACCTCTTGGAGGTACATTTTTTTCCAAAGTGTTCTTCTATCCTACATATCAAAGAGCGACCAGGTCCTGATGAATGCGCCTTCAACTCACTGGAGGGTGCTACATGGGCAGAAATATGTTGATTTACTTGGATCATATAGGTCAGTGCCAGGAGGGGCCCTGTGATGAAGCATGCCGCTTGACAAATGGGTGAGGGACTTCCATCCACAATATAGGAGTACCTATGGCTCCTAACGCATACAAAATAGAACTCTTGGCAAACAGCAATTTTGAGTGCATAGTATATACACTGGGAGGACGTATAGCCATTGACTTTCCCTCCCCACTCTCCTTTGTGATCATACTATCAATATTACCATCAACTACATTTTCATTTTAGGTTTGAGGTATAATGGTGCTTACGTCATTCTTGGCACAACTATTGAGCTAAATACACATCTAAACAGAATACATCTATACAGAAAGGGGGGGGACGGGTGAACCCCCTTTCAGTCAGTGGTTACTCATTCTAGAATATCGAAAAGCATACGAAAGAGTAGACAGATGGATCAGCTCCCTCTTCCGTTACTGGCTATTGCAACACGTTCAGGGCCAGCTGACTTGTGAACCAGTCAGTGAATCCATTGTGCCTGCTAACTTGGGACTCCGATAGGCAAAGGAATCCCTGTACACGTTTCATTGCTGCTCGCACTTTGTTTTAATTACCTTGACTGTGCTGCAACATGATAAGTTTGCTGCAGTTGAAATCCAGTCTAGTGAGAAGGAGCACTAGAAGAATCACTGGTGTTTCATTAGTTCTCCCATAGGAGCTCTCCAGTCACCATTATACTATCTGTGCATGCTACTCCAACTACCTCTCCAGTCACCATTATACTATCTGTGCATGCTACTCCAACTACCTCTCCAGTCACCATTATACTATCTGTGCATGCTACTCCAACTACCTCTCCAGTCACCATTATACTATCTGTGCATGCTACTCCAACTACCTCTCCAGTCACCATTATACTATCTGTGCATGCTACTCCAACTACCTCTCCAGTCACCATTATACTATCTGTGCATGCTACTCCAACTACCTCTCCAGTCACCATTATACTATCTGTGCATGCTACTCCAACTACCTCTCCAGTCACCATTATACTATCTGTGCATGCTACTCCAACTACCTCTCCAGTCACCATTATACTATCTGTGCATGCTACTCCAACTACCTCTCCAGTCACCATTATACTATCTGTGCATGCTACTCCAACTACCTCTCCAGTCACCATTATACTATCTGTGCATGCTACTCCAACTACCTCTCCAGTCACCATTATACTATCTGTGCATGCTACTCCAACTACCTCTCCAGTCACCATTATACTATCTGTGCATGCTACTCCAACTACCTCTCCAGTCACCATTATACTATCTGTGCATGCTACTCCAACTACCTCTCCAGTCACCATTATACTATCTGTGCATGCTACTCCAACTACCTCTCCAGTCACCATTATACTATCTGTGCATGCTACTCCAACTACCTCTCCAGTCACCATTATACTATCTGTGCATGCTACTCCAACTACCTCTCCAGTCACCATTATACTATCTGTGCATGCTACTCCAACTACCTCTCCAGTCACCATTATACTATCTGTGCATGCTACTCCAACTACCTCTCCAGTCACCATTATACTATCTGTGCATGCTACTCCAACTACCTCTCCAGTCACCATTATACTATCTGTGCATGCTACTCCAACTACCTCTCCAGTCACCATTATACTATCTGTGCATGCTACTCCAACTACCTCTCCAGTCACCATTATACTATCTGTGCATGCTACTCCAACTACCTCTCCAGTCACCATTATACTATCTGTGCATGCTACTCCAACTACCTCTCCAGTCACCATTATACTATCTGTGCATGCTACTCCAACTACCTCTCCAGTCACCATTATACTATCTGTGCATGCTACTCCAACTACCTCTCCAGTCACCATTATACTATCTGTGCATGCTACTCCAACTACCTCTCCAGTCACCATTATACTATCTGTGCATGCTACTCCAACTACCTCTCCAGTCACCATTATACTATCTGTGCATGCTACTCCAACTACCTCTCCAGTCACCATTATACTATCTGTGCATGCTACTCCAACTACCTCTCCAGTCACCATTATACTATCTGTGCATGCTACTCCAACTACCTCTCCAGTCACCATTATACTATCTGTGCATGCTACTCCAACTACCTCTCCAGTCACCATTATACTATCTGTGCATGCTACTCCAACTACCTCTCCAGTCACCATTATACTATCTGTGCATGCTACTCCAACTACCTCTCCAGTCACCATTATACTATCTGTGCATGCTACTCCAACTACCTCTCCAGTCACCATTATACTATCTGTGCATGCTACTCCAACTACCTCTCCAGTCACCATTATACTATCTGTGCATGCTACTCCAACTACCTCTCCAGTCACCATTATACTATCTGTGCATGCTACTCCAACTACCTCTCCAGTCACCATTATACTATCTGTGCATGCTACTCCAACTACCTCTCCAGTCACCATTATACTATCTGTGCATGCTACTCCAACTACCTCTCCAGTCACCATTATACTATCTGTGCATGCTACTCCAACTACCTCTCCAGTCACCATTATACTATCTGTGCATGCTACTCCAACTACCTCTCCAGTCACCATTATACTATCTGTGCATGCTACTCCAACTACCTCTCCAGTCACCATTATACTATCTGTGCATGCTACTCCAACTACCTCTCCAGTCACCATTATACTATCTGTGCATGCTACTCCAACTACCTCTCCAGTCACCATTATACTATCTGTGCATGCTACTCCAACTACCTCTCCAGTCACCATTATACTATCTGTGCATGCTACTCCAACTACCTCTCCAGTCACCATTATACTATCTGTGCATGCTACTCCAACTACCTCTCCAGTCACCATTATACTATCTGTGCATGCTACTCCAACTACCTCTCCAGTCACCATTATACTATCTGTGCATGCTACTCCAACTACCTCTCCAGTCACCATTATACTATCTGTGCATGCTACTCCAACTACCTCTCCAGTCACCATTATACTATCTGTGCATGCTACTCCAACTACCTCTCCAGTCACCATTATACTATCTGTGCATGCTACTCCAACTACCTCTCCAGTCACCATTATACTATCTGTGCATGCTACTCCAACTACCTCTCCAGTCACCATTATACTATCTGTGCATGCTACTCCAACTACCTCTCCAGTCACCATTATACTATCTGTGCATGCTACTCCAACTACCTCTCCAGTCACCATTATACTATCTGTGCATGCTACTCCAACTACCTCTCCAGTCACCATTATACTATCTGTGCATGCTACTCCAACTACCTCTCCAGTCACCATTATACTATCTGTGCATGCTACTCCAACTACCTCTCCAGTCACCATTATACTATCTGTGCATGCTACTCCAACTACCTCTCCAGTCACCATTATACTATCTGTGCATGCTACTCCAACTACCTCTCCAGTCACCATTATACTATCTGTGCATGCTACTCCAACTACCTCTCCAGTCACCATTATACTATCTGTGCATGCTACTCCAACTACCTCTCCAGTCACCATTATACTATCTGTGCATGCTACTCCAACTACCTCTCCAGTCACCATTATACTATCTGTGCATGCTACTCCAACTACCTCTCCAGTCACCATTATACTATCTGTGCATGCTACTCCAACTACCTCTCCAGTCACCATTATACTATCTGTGCATGCTACTCCAACTACCTCTCCAGTCACCATTATACTATCTGTGCATGCTACTCCAACTACCTCTCCAGTCACCATTATACTATCTGTGCATGCTACTCCAACTACCTCTCCAGTCACCATTATACTATCTGTGCATGCTACTCCAACTACCTCTCCAGTCACCATTATACTATCTGTGCATGCTACTCCAACTACCTCTCCAGTCACCATTATACTATCTGTGCATGCTACTCCAACTACCTCTCCAGTCACCATTATACTATCTGTGCATGCTACTCCAACTACCTCTCCAGTCACCATTATACTATCTGTGCATGCTACTCCAACTACCTCTCCAGTCACCATTATACTATCTGTGCATGCTACTCCAACTACCTCTCCAGTCACCATTATACTATCTGTGCATGCTACTCCAACTACCTCTCCAGTCACCATTATACTATCTGTGCATGCTACTCCAACTATCTCTCCAGTCACCATTATACTATCTGTGCATGCTACTCCAACTACCTCTCCAGTCACCATTATACTATCTGTGCATGCTACTCCAACTACCTCTCCAGTCACCATTATACTATCTGTGCATGCTACTCCAACTACCTCTCCAGTCACCATTATACTATCTGTGCATGCTACTCCAACTACCTCTCCAGTCACCATTATACTATCTGTGCATGCTACTCCAACTACCTCTCCAGTCACCATTATACTATCTGTGCATGCTACTCCAACTACCTCTCCAGTCACCATTATACTATCTGTGCATGCTACTCCAACTACCTCTCCAGTCACCATTATACTATCTGTGCATGCTACTCCAACTATCTCCTTAAGCATACTCTATTGAGCAGCCACACCTATCCATATAGCCTCTTGAGCTGCATCCCCCC
Organism: Calotriton arnoldi; assembly: GCA_963921515.1. Classification (NCBI taxonomy): domain Eukaryota; kingdom Metazoa; phylum Chordata; class Amphibia; order Caudata; family Salamandridae; genus Calotriton; species Calotriton arnoldi. The sequence continues at coordinate 139,918 of CAWUFW010020119.1, forward strand.
CAAAAAAAATACTTCTACAGTTAAAAGATGACTTAACATAATTATCATCGAAACACCCGAGTCACCAGTGTGTTCTACTTACACGTGTGATTTTTATTTCAGTCTTGCAAGTAGCAAAAAGACAGAACTCGCATTTTATTACAACTTTTAGGCACAAAACATTACTTCCAGCCATTCCTTTGCTGTATTTATATGGTGGTCGCCTGAGATTTTGAAAATAGCTTAGTTAATATGTCATACAGAATTCCAGTTATTCTACAATAGTATTTGTTATAGCAACTAGACCAGTCACATTTGCTTTTCAATTAACTTGAAATGACGGTGGGGTTACTGCCTTCATTCTACGACATCCACCATGCTGTACGTTACGCTGTTTCAGACACTATGTCTTTCTCCAAAGTGTGGGTCATCATGCATGCTGGTACATTACGGTAATGGTCTCAGGACTTGGAGTAACAAATGTTGCTAGTTTCCTACTCGGTCTTTGTTGACAATTTCTAGCTTCCCTTTCCTTGTGGTCTCACGAAGCTGTGAAACGAAACTCGGGCACACTTCTTTCCGTCGTCCTTTGTGCCTCGCCTTCATGCGCTGCCCTCTACTATCATTAGTGGCACGTTCCCACTCATGTCGTGCAGCTCTGGCTCGCTGGCCTGGCTGTGACTGACCAGACCATAGATGTGAACTTGTGAGATAACAGAGCAAAAGTAGGGTTGCATATTTTGTTTTAAAAGCGAATACAATTTCACCTATTCTGTCTTTCATTTCTACTTCGTTGCCATGGTGCTAAGTTCCCACTGTTATATGATCTACCACTACAAGATTTTAATCCGTTTTCCTAGCACCTCCAAGGGCTGGAGTTTTGGGATCAGTTTAGCTCAACCTAGTTCAGTCTTTGAAATACAGAAATGTTTCAGCCCAGCTAAACTGTAGTCTTCATAGCGCACCACTACTTATTTTGTTGTTAGCAGTATGCAAGACTTCTTGTGATTAACCTATTACGAAAAATAATAGTGTGCTGACTGCATTTTGCAAGCTTATCCTAAAAAACGGTTTCCCGGTATAAGTTTTACTGCACCGAGGAAATTCTCCTTGGAAGACCGAGGGACATTACTTCAATATGTAAAGACTACGTTCCGCTAGAAGCACACTACACTGTAATATGTTAAGATCTCGTTCAGGAAAAGGCCCAGTGTTCATTTTAAGAAACACAAGTATTTATAAATGCCACCCTGTATAAAAAGCGTACACAAGGCCTCTTTAGTGAAACTCCACCCAGTGTTTACATGCATTTGTACTACTCGTTTCACTGAAATTCTCCACACCAGCGCTCCTCTGCTTTTATATAATAGATGCATCGATAGCCCAGAAGGCGTCTTTATACCTAATTAGCAAGTTACTGAAACAGTCTTGTTTTGTTGCTCATTACTGCTTTGGGCGGCGAAGCTCATTTTACTAACTAATGTTTATAAAAACAATCCATTATATAAATACATAGAGGGTGTTTTCAGCACGGGCTTCCTCTATTGGTCCTTTTTATTGGCATTCGCAGTTTTCTTCCACCCACAACAGCATACAAGATAAGCAACGAGTCGGCCTACTATACCCATTGCCACCTTCTCTTTGAGTTACTGTACAAAGGCTGTGGTTACATACAACTCATATTACACTGGATTGATTGTATGGCATATGATGATATGAGATTCTTCTGGAGGCAAATGTATTCTAAACGATGACTTGCTAGAGCAGACGTGTTCAATGGAAAAAGTGAGTAGAGTTATTAGGCCAGAAGGTGTCGACAAGCACAAAAAGGTTCAGAAATTAAAGGAAGCTGCAAATTTTTTTTATTTTAAATAAGTTTAGCAGTGCTTACTGCTTACGGAGGCATTACTAGTTATTAAAATCATCAATCAAAAACGTGATTTAAGAGACTTATTTAGCTCTGGTAGATAGTGCAGGCCCATTTGGTCTAAAGAATTTGATCACAACAGCACTAACGACCATACAAACATCGCATTGCTTTCCAAAAATTCTTACAATGATACATTTCTTAATACCTACAAACAGCAACCTATGCTTCAACATCCAAATCTGTAAATGGCAGCAAAACACGCCCTCACAAGGCAAGTGCCAAGTAAACCACGCCCTCAGTTTCACAAATCACACTGTACAATGACCTACACAGCCGCTCAACTAAGGGAGTTAAAATCATGCCAACGTGATGCCCACCAATAGCAACATCGACAAATCAAACACCTCTTCGACAAATTCGAGAAAATAAGACTGCCCTGAATTTAGCAAATCATTCAGTGAACGCTTCTAGGTAGGAAAACCGCAAACACGGCAGCAAGCTGTGTGCAACATGGAAAAAGAAAGTGTAAAGACATTGAAAGGCGGCTGGTGCTGCAGCAAGGAAGAGCTCCAGTGGTTTCGACAAACTGCAGTGGATGCGTACTCCAAATCAAAGGACCCTACCCAACAGCCAACCACCGTAGAGAGTGGCCAGCAGCATACCCCAAAAGCTGGCTTGAGTGAAGGGTTGCTCTCGACCGCCACTTAACGAGCATACTGCCCACCACCACCCAACCTGCCAGCAGCGCGAGGGTCAAAAGACCCCGTCGGCGCTGACAATCCCATCACTCTCAGGGTCGCTTTACCGGGACAAATTTAGGAGTAACCGTTACTAAAAGGACTGACAAAGCCTACACCTAAACGGAATAGAAACCGCGCGCGCACCACAGAGGAGCCGAACGCGAGAACCAGTGGTGCGCGCGCACCACAGAGGAGCGGGGGAGGGAGCGGGGCAGCGAGGCGAACGCGCACTGCTGCGCGTTCTGGCCACCGTCGGGAATGGGCGCGGCAAAGGCGGGACATGCGCCCGCCTTTGACCAATCGCGTGCCGCCCCCGTAAAAAAAACGGACGCTAAAGCCAATGTGGGCTTCTGAAAACAAAACCACACGCACGAGCGTGTGGGTCGTTTTCAGAAGCCCTTTCTAGAGGTCTCGCGCTGCGCGAGCAGTGCTGTGCACTGCAACGCTAGGCGCGAGACCTAAAAAGCAGGAGTGCTCTGCAAAATACATGAAGGCAATGCATTACGAATATTACTAATAAAAGTCTTACACGCAAGTAAAACAGTCTGTAAACAAGATTATTTTATGATTATGTAAAAATCGCATAACACGCACATTTCACATAGGAGGCGGAAAGCGGGGCATGTGAAACTGAAATATGATATACCAGTAGACAACATTTTCAATTCCTGCGCTCTCCGAGGGCGGCAAGCATTTATTGCCAAATTCTGAAGCTGGGTGCTTGCTCCCCTTATTATAAGATTACTTCATCTGGCTGCAATCTCCTGGCTAAAAGGCAGGCCGTCTAGTTGTGTTTTTTTTGTCATGGAAAAAAGGGCAGGAGGTTTCATGCATTTAGTATTTCCTACAAAACGATCCCTTTGCACTGTCTAATTTGAAACAGCTGTCATTGTAGACAGATCTGGTAAAATACATATATTCTTGGACACACATTTTTTGACGGCTGGTTTTGTTGCAATGTCTTTCAGCCCATTTTAACTCAGTTTAATCTGTTTGAGTTGATTGCCAAGCCATTCTAGATAACTTACCACCGCTGGTTTGTTTTTGCTAAAAGGTTGTTTGTATGTAGCCGCATGTCGCTTTAAGGGGCTCACCTGCAGAATGTTGAGGGGCGCCTAAAACTCCCATGTCTCACAGATAGTCACTGGCAGGGCTTCGAATGAATGAGAGCCCCACTGAGGGGCGCCCGCCGCCTGCTTCCTCACCTTGTTTTATTACTGTGGCCTGCCCAAGATCAGTGTATTAGGAAGCTGGCATACCAAACCGGGACCTCCTCACCACTTCCCATCGGACAACAGCAACCCCCATGCCCGGCCTGCATGGAGGACTACTCTGCCATGGCACAGCCCTACCGACTGCCTGCCTTCCTGCCCCCGCACTGTTACCCCACAGTGCAGCCACAGGTCAACGGCTACATTCCCTGCGTCTGCCCCGCAACACATTGTTCCTGCCATGGAGGTTACCCACAGCCAGGTGCAGTTAAGCAGTACAGGGACCCAAAGGCATGTGGCATCGCAGAATAAGAACGGACGTGCTACAGGTAGGCTTTTTTATTTATTTATTTGTTTGCAGTTTTATCTAGCGCAAACTTTACCCGATGGTATCAGAGCGCTTTACATCAGCACCAATTGCATTACAGACCGATACAAGCCTTGCATTAAAGAGAGCAGGCATTCACAGTGGGGGAGGGGCACCGGCGTTTATAAAGTATTTTCTAAACAACAGTGCATGTTTGGTAAATTGCGTAAAACTGTGCAGCCTAAAGGTGGGATGACGGGGTGTGCTTGTACGTGTGTTCCCTTGTTCTACAGTGCACCACTTTAAGTGCACAGGTGTAACAGTTAAATTCCACGGTGTAGGATTGACAGCGTCCCCAGGAAGTTATTTGTAAAGGGCTGCATGGATCGTTGTAAAAATGCTCCCATATTTAAGCTATTGCCATTGTAAATGACATTGCCTTTTATTTATCGGTTTTGAAAAACAACACATAAATAAAAGGCATTGTCATTTACAATGCCAATAGCTTAAACTCTCGCAAATGCGAGACCTATTGCATTGCAAATGCTTGTTAAAAAAGGAATGGGGATAGATATACGCAATGATGACATCGGAGGAGGCACAACAAGTCAGAAAAGTATCAAGCAACTATTCTTCCAGCTAGAAAAATTATTAAAAAAGGAGATTTCGAAAAGCTGGGAAGTAATCACTTTGGAAAAGTACATTGAACATGAACGCATCCCTAGGGGCCTGCGGATTTTCACAATGCCGAACCACCCAGACACCAGGCCTGAGATGCTTGAGGAATGGGCAAAAAATAGCATGCAGTGCTCAAAAAACATGCTGTTGATTATAATTAAATATGCGAAAAAGGATATAGAAGAACTGCATAAAGAAATTAGAGCCTTGGAAACAGAGATTGCGGCTCTGAATCAAGAAGATAAATGCAATACACTTAGAAAGGAAATGGAGAAGAACCTAGATTAATACGAGGATGAGGTAGAACTACGGAAACAACGCAAATTCAAACACGACGAATATGACTATGAATCAGGGGCAATTTTAACATTTGCAAAGAGATTCGATGTACTTAAAAGACAATTACATACAGGAAAATTGTCATTAGCAGAGTCAGCAAAAATGACAGTCAGTGAATCAGAGTCGGACCTCAGTGAAGAAGAGCGAACAGTAAGAGTTGGAGGACAAACTACTTTTTTAGAGGAGATGAAATTGATCTACATAGATCAGAGAACGCCCAGGGAGAGAGGAAGAGGAAGAGGCCGGAGAAGAGGGAGAGGAAAGAAACAAACAGTCAGCCCAAACGAAGAAGGAAGACAAGAAGGGGAACCGGAAAGACCAAGGGGCTATCCTCTCCGGTACAGAAAAACAACAATGAAAAAATGAAGAAAGAAACAACAAACATAGAATCCAACAATCTGATCATCAACTTGTCAGATTATGTATTGGACACAAATGAATTTTTTTTTTAAATAAAGGCCTGAGCTTTTGCCCTGAGCAGCATTATGACCACGTGGAGACAAGAATTGATCTCTACAGATACATCAGAAAATTAAAACTAACGAAGTTCTTCTCGAGAACAGAAATGGCAGCAAGATCCAATATTCCTGACCAACAAATAGATACAAACCTGAATATTGAAGACATATCAAATTTAAAAACAACATATGATCTAATGATGAACTTCCCTGATAATGAAACGACTGAATCTTAAGTCCTGAAAGATCTGGATATTACTACGGACAAACACATTAGCTCTGGTTTCAAATCGAAACCAAAATTCTGCCCATCGTTGAGTCCTGGAAATAAAATCAATCTCTTCCATGACCTAGTAATTGCGGATCTTGAAAGCATGGATAATGTGACATCAAGCAAAGAGAATTTGAGCAAAATGAGAGAACTGCATTACAAAAACTGATGGCAAATGAGAAAATAACAATTAAACCGGCCGACAAGGGCGGGAATGTGGTGATACTCAATACCGAAGACTATGTAAATGAAGCCATGAAACAACTAAATGACCAAAAAAACTATATGAAATTGTCAACAAATCCATTGAACGCACTGACTCTGGATTTAGAATTGAAAATTACAGCATGGAAAAATGAAGGACTCCTCGATGTTGAGGAAGCCAGGTTTCTTTACAAAGACAGCCCAGTGATGCCGACCATATACTTTCTGCCTAAACTGCATAAGACCCTAATAAATCCACCTGGTAGACCCATCGTATCGAGTTGTAACTCTCTTTATGAAAATATCTCAGTATATGTCGACCATTTCCTTCCACCCATGATAACCAATCTAAGTTTCTATATCAAGGATACGGGGGACTTTTACTGAATATTAACCAATATGGGATGGCAAAAAGGCTTTTTATTAATAACCATCGATGTGGTGTCATTATACACCTCGATTGATCATGAGATCGGGCTGAAAGCTGTGGGTTACTTTTTACGTCAAAGAAACATCCAAGAACTAAGACACACTGAAATGTTGATGGAAATGATCGAGCTATGTTTAAGGAATAATATCTTTCTTTTCAATCGCCAAGTGTATACCCAAAAGTGCGGGACTGCCATGGGCTTTTCATTTTCACCCAGCTACTCCAACCTCATGATGGGTTGGTGGGAAACGTTTGTGGCATGGAATGAGGAAAATGAAACATACACATCAAAAATCGAACTATGGTTAAGATACATAGACGATCTTTTTCTGATCTGGAATGGAAGTATGGAGGATTTTAGGAAATACTTTGAGATCTTAAACAACAATAACATGGGACTTAAATTCACGTACATGAGCAAGAAACAAGTCCAATTTCTGGATGTATCGGTGTACATCGAGGAAGACCATATCCACACAAAGATATATTGCAAGCCTACTGCCACAAACAGTATACTCCATGGGGCAAGCTTTCATCCAGCACAACTGAAAAAAGCATTCCATATGGGGAGTTCATCAGGATGAAAAGGAATTGCTCGGATACAGAAGTAGCAGAAAGACATTTGAAAGAAACAGAACAGAGATTCATGAGGAGAGGGTACAAGTATAGAGATCTGAAAGAAGGCTTGGAAAAAGCAAAGAAAATCCCCAGAGCAAAAATATTGGCAAATAAAGACAGAGATACATCCAAGGAATCAGAGGACATAACAAGATTGATCCTAACATATAGCAAGGAAAGTTACAAGATTATAAATATTTTGAAGAAATATTGGAATGTCCTGGTAAAAGATCCTGTTATCGGACAAAAAATTGGAACAAGACCAATGGTAACATTCCAAATAGTGCCGTCCCTACGGGATAAACTGGTAAGGAGCCATTTCTCTATGAAAAAACAAACAACTTGGCTAATGGAAAAACAAAAAGGCTTCACACATTGCAATAAATGCAAAGCGTGTAAGATCGGAAAAAGTACCAAAATGATCAAAGATTGCCGAGGATGGACATTCGTAATCAATGAAAAGATAACATGTGAGACAACATATGTTGTATATATGATCGAATGCACATGCGGCTTACGCTATATAGGAAGCACCATCTGTCCTCTTCGAAAACGGATCCTTGAACATCTGAGAGCGATCCAACATGGGGATATGAACTATGCAATATCGAAACATCTGCATACTCAACATAAATTGATTGGCAAGACATACAATACTTTGGAATCGCAACAGTCCCTGCAAATGAAAGAAGAGGAAATCGGACATTGAAGCTGAGGAGATTAGAGTCGCGTCTGATTGTCAAATTCAAGACAAAGACACCACATGGTCTGAATGGAGACGAGGAGTTACACATCCATTTGTAGACACCCCTTTTAGAAGAAAGAACAATATGAGTACTAGGGTACTAACCCGGAAGTATCCATCAAGGAGAAGGCACGGAATCATTTCTGGCTTGCAAGCATACGTGAAATCAGGTACTAACCTAAAACCTAAAACAGGACTACCAATGAAAACTGAGAGTAACTTTACAACGATTGATCACAAGCCAGAAAGAAAGAAAGTAAAAATAAAGAAAACTGTATTGCAAAAATCTAACATTAAAATAAATAAGAATATGAAGGAATTCAAATAATACAAAGGAGACTAACTCAAGCAAAACAATAAAATCAGGGGTTTACATACAAGGACAATGGATGCAAACTGTAATGAAAATAATTCAATTTCGATGACCAACAATGGAAGAGACATTTATGATCCACATTGAAATACAAGTCCCATAATGCCTCATAATGGGCTAACATGTCTAAACTACAAATGAAAGAAAGCGAGGATGGACTCATGAGAACCGCGAGAAAGACGATTTCTTGGTCGAAACGTCGGTGATGGTGGTGGTGGAAATTGTGCTTTAAATAAAAGTAAAGCAGTTACTTATGACTACTGGAGTGTGGTGCAATCTGTGTTTGGAAACATTTTGCGAGGTCTGGTCCTACCTCGATACCTAGCACCTGCTGTGCAAGAGAGCGCGCCGATTGTGGACTGTTTGATGAGAATATATATATATATATATTCACTGAAAAAACCATAGGTTTCAGGCACGTTATAGTTAGAAATTTGCATTTAAAAAACCTTAGAAATTCACTGAAAAAACCATAAGGTTTTAGGGACAGTTATAGTTAGTTGGACATTGCACTCGTACAAAACCCGTGAAATTCCCCCGTTATAGTTAGTTCAGGTAACTATAACTCGCGCCCCGCAATGCACTGCTGATGACGTCACATATTACATCACTCATGACATGGTCAGTGACATCACTGATGACATCACTGATGACATCTCAAATGACATCACTGATGACATCACTGATGACATCATCCATGTGAGAATTTAATGCATCTTCTCACACCCTAATATAAGTTTTGAAACACCCACTCTAAATTACAGACTGCCATTCTCAAAACCATACACACTCCAATACCAATAAGTACATACCCACTCACTGATTCTTAGGTCTACACACACACATCTACTCACTCACCCGTACAGTCACTCATACTTACAGTCACTCAGTACAGGACTATCATATGCACTCATACACCTATATAAACACTCACACAACGCAACTCATCCATAGAGGTACTCACACACCTAGTCAGTCATGCAAATAATTAATCACACTCCAATTTACTCACCTATACAGTTATACACACCAGCTCACTTACTCATAAAAATACTAGCACATTCTTACGCTCCTATGCAATGACTGATGCAAGCACACACTCATCCATATAGCCACTCTCACAATCACACACTCTCACTTATAGCCATTTATATACTCCAACACACATATATACTGCCTTTCACATATGTAGTTACTCACACATGTACCACTGAGATATACATTCAATCACTAACACACCCATACACACACTCACCCACCCATACAGTCCATCACAGACGCACTCTTGAAACCATGCACCCAGTGAATCACCCACTCACACATCTATGCACAGAGTCACACTCACCCCACCCACACAAACACTGAGGCACCCATACAGATACTCAGAGAACCAATCCATAACCCATATAGACACTCATTTAGCTAGTCAGAAACCCATGCAGCTGCTTACACAACAACAGACAGACGGATACAGACATTCACACAGTTTAGTCACTCACCCATGCATCCAGTAAGATACGTTTAATCACTCACTTATAGACTCAGTCACGCACCTACTAAATCATCCATTCAGACACTTATACACCCACTCATTCTTCAATACGCCTTTCCCTATATATATTAAACATATTTAAACTTTACACAAACACACAGTCACTGGATGATGTCATCAGTGATGTCATCAGTGATGTCATTTGAGATGTCATCAGTGATGTCATCAGTGATGTCACTGACCATGTCATGAGTGATGTAATATGTGACGTCATCAGCAGTGCATTGTGGGGCGCGAGTTATAGTTACCTGAACTAACTATAACGGGGGAATTTCACGGGTTTTGTACGAGTGCAATGTCCAACTAACTAAACTGTCCCTAAAACCTTATGGTTTTTTCAGTGAATTTCTAAGGTTTTTTAAATGCAAATTTCTAACTATAACGTGCCTGAAACCTATGGTTTTTTCAGTGAATTTCAAAGGTTTTTTAAATGCTAATTTCTAACTATAACGTGTCTGAAACCTATGGTTTTTTCAGTGAATTTCAAAGGTTTTTTAAATGCTAATTCCTAACTATAACATGTCTGAAACCTACGTTTTTTTCAGTGAATTTCAAAGGTTTTGTAAACGACAATTTTTAAATGTATTAATTGTTATATTTATTTTTTTCATACTGATTTACTACATTTTTAGAAACAATTTTTTTTACATATTTTATTTTTAAATTACATTGTAATTACATTATACATTACAAAAATACTTTCTCAGAATGAATTACTTTAGTTTAAATACTTTGCACATAGGCAATAGACTTTTAAGTACAGTAGTTACAGTTGTTGCAATGGGCAACACATTTTCAAACACAATGCAACATTCAGCTCAATGTGAATTTCTAGTTAAATGCAATTAGTTACTTTATGGATTACTTTTCTAACCACAGGACTGGATCCTAGATTCAGTCCTGGGACATCTCCTGTAAACAGTTGAGTAAAAGCGTTTTGGTTACAGTAGTGATTTTTAAGGAATATTATTGTATTTTAAAAGTTGACACAAACTTTTTCTCATAGAATCACCAATGTTATCCTATGGAAGGAAATTCACTTAGCAGGTAAAAACTGTTATCGTTACTTTTTCTTACTCAGTGTTGGATCCTGGATCCAGCACTGGTGCATCTCCTGTAAACAGTTGAAAGAATGCGTTTAAGTCATACAGGCGATTTTTAAGGAATATTTGTAGTTTGTGAAAATCGACACTTTGAAACTTTTCTGCTGAAAACCAGACAATGGATTCCTATGGAAGAAAATATAAGTTACTGGTAAGTACGGTTAAAATTACTTTTCAGGGTCAGTGCTGGGCTAAAAGATGCAGCACTGAGGTCTCTCCTGATAACAGGTGAGTAAATCGGAATTCGTATTTCGGCTGATTTTAGAGGAATATTTTAAAGTTCCAAAACTCCACACTTAGAAGAATTTCCAAGTGAAACCAGTCAATGTTAGCCTATGGAAGGAAATTCAAGTTACTGGTAAGTACGGTTAAAATTACTTTTCAGGACCAGTACTGGGCTGAAAGATACAGCACTGAGGTCTCTCCTGATAACAGGTGAGTAAATCGGAATTCGTATTTCGGCTGATTTTAGAGGAATATTTGTGTTTCAAAAATCAACACTTAGAAACTTTTCAGCAAAAAGCAGGCAATGATATCCTATGGAAGGAAATTCAAGTTACTGGTAAGTACGGTTAAAATTACTTTTCAGGATTAGTACTGGGCTGAAAGATGCAGCACTGAGGTCTCTCCTGATAACAGGTGAGTAAATCAGAATTCGTAGTTCGGCAGATTTTAGAGGAATATTTGCACAATGGTGAAGGGAGGGGGCGGGGCCTGAGGTGACATCTGTGCAAACGCGCCCCGTGGCGCGTTTTAAGTTGGGGGATTAAGTCCCCTTGAATCATGAGGGTCCCTAGGGGCCAACTAGCCCACCAGGAACCTCCAGTATGCGCCAGGGGCTGCGTTGCAGAGACGTGTAGAGAGGCCACACCCCTTTTACACCTCTCTGCAACGCAGCTCTGTGGCGCTTTCTGGATGTACCTGTTGGGCTAGTTGGCCCCAGGGACCCTCAGGATTGAAGGGGATTTAATTCCCCATCTTAAAACGCGCCACGGGGCCTGTTTGCACACATGTCACCTCAGGCCCCGCCCTCCCTTCACCACTGTGCAAACGCGCCCCGTGGCGCGTTTTAAGTCGGGGGATTAACTCCCCTTGAATCCTGAGGGTCCCTGGGGGCCAACTAGCCCACCATGTACTTCTAAAAAGCGCCACAGAGCTGCGTTGCAGAGAGGTGTAAAAAGGGGCGTGGCCTCTGTACACGTCTCTGCAACGCAGCCCCCTGGCGCATACTGGAGGTTCCTGGTGGGCTAGTTGGCCCCCAGGGACCCTCATGATTCAAGGGAACTTAACCCCCCAACTTAAAACGCACCACGGGGCGCGTTTGCACAGATGTCACCTCAGGCCCCGCCCCCTCCCTTCACCATTGTGCAAATATTCCTCTAAAATCAGCCGAAATACGAATTCCGATTTACTCACCTGTTATCAGGAGAGACCTCAGTGCTGCATCTTTCAGCCCAGTACTGATCCTGAAAAGTAATTTTAACCGTACTTACCAGTAACTTGAATTTCCTTCCATAGGATATCATTGCCTGCTTTTTGCTGAAAAAGTTTCTAAGTGTCGATTTTTGAAACATACAAATATTCATCTAAAATCAGCCGAAATACGAATTCCAATTTACTCACCTGTTATCAGGAGAGACCTCAGTGCTGCATCTTTCTGCCCAGTACTGATCCTGAAAAGTAATTTTAACCATACTTACCAGTAACTTGAATTTCCTTCCATAGGATATCATTGCCTGCTTTTGCTGAAAAAGTTTCTAAGTGTCAATTTTTGAAACATAGAAATATTCCTCTAAAATCGGCCGAAGTACGAATTCCAATTTACTCACCTGTTATCAGGAGAGAACCCAGTGCTGCATCTTTTAGCCCAGCACTGACCCTGAAAAGTAATTCTAACCGTACTTACCAGTAGCTTGAATTTCCTTCCATAGGCTAACATAGACTGGTTTCACTTGGAAATTCTTCTAAGTGTGGAGTTTTGGAACTTTATAATATTCCTCTAAAATCAGCCGAAATATGAATTCCGATTTACTCACCTGTTATCATGAGAGACCTCAGTGATGCATCTTTCAGCCCAGTACTGATCCTGAAAAGTAATTTTAACCGTACTTACCAGTAACTTGAATTTCCTTCCATAGGATATCATTGCCTGCTTTTTGCTGAAAAAGTTTCTAAGTGTCGATTTTTGAAACATACAAATATTCCTCTAAAATCAGCCGAAATACGAATTCCGATTTACTCACCTGTTATCAGGAGAGACCTCAGTGCTGCATCTTTCAGCCCAGTACTGATCCTGAAAAGTAATTTTAACCGTACCTACCAGTAACTTGAATTTCCTTCCATAGGATATCATTGACTGGTTTCACTTGGAAATTCTTCTAAGTGTGCAGTTTTGGAACTTTATAATATTCCTCTAAAATCAGCCGAAATACGAATTCCGATTTACTCACCTGTTATCAGGAGAGACCTCAGTGCTGCATCTTTCAGCCCAGTACTGATCCTGAAAAGTAATTTTAACCGTACCTACCAGTAACTTGAATTTCCTTCCGTAGGATATCATTGACTGGTTTCACTTGGAAATTCTTCTAAGTGTGGAGTTTTGGAACTTTAAAATATTCCTCTAAAATCAGCCAAAATATGAATTCCGATTTACTCACCTGTTATCAGGAGAGAACCCAGTGCTGCATCTTTTAGCCCAGCACTGACCCTGAAAAGTAATTCTAACCGTACTTACCAGTAGCTTGAATTTCCTTCCATAGGCTAACATTGACTGGTTTCACTTGGAAATTCTTCTAATTGTGGAGTTTTGGAACTTTATAATATTCCTCTAAAATCAGCCGAAATATGAATTCCGATTTACTCACCTGTTATCATGAGAGACCTCAGTGATGCATCTTTCAGCCCAGTACTGATCCTGAAAAGTAATTTTAACCGTACTTACCAGTAACTTGAATTTCCTTCCATAGGATATCATTGCCTGCTTTTTGCTGAAAAAGTTTCTAAGTGTCGATTTTTGAAACATACAAATATTCCTCTAAAATCAGCCGAAATACGAATTCCGATTTACTCACCTGTTATCAGGAGAGACCTCAGTGCTGCATCTTTCAGCCCAGTACTGATCCTGAAAAGTAATTTTAACCGTACCTACCAGTAACTTGAATTTCCTTCCATAGGATATCATTGACTGGTTTCACTTGGAAATTCTTCTAAGTGTGCAGTTTTGGAACTTTATAATATTCCTCTAAAATCAGCCGAAATACGAATTCCGATTTACTCACCTGTTATCAGGAGAGACCTCAGTGCTGCATCTTTCAGCCCAGTACTGATCCTGAAAAGTAATTTTAACCGTACCTACCAGTAACTTGAATTTCCTTCCATAGGATATCATTGACTGGTTTCACTTGGAAATTCTTCTAAGTGTGCAGTTTTGGAACTTTATAATATTCCTCTAAAATCAGCCGAAATACGAATTCCGATTTACTCACCTGTTATCAGGAGAGACCTCAGTGCTGCATCTTTCAGCCCAGTACTGATCCTGAAAAGTAATTTTAACCGTACCTACCAGTAACTTGAATTTCCTTCCATAGGATATCATTGACTGGTTTCACTTGGAAATTCTTCTAAGTGTGCAGTTTTGGAACTTTATAATATTCCTCTAAAATCAGCCGAAATACGAATTCCGATTTACTCACCTGTTATCAGGAGAGACCTCAGTGCTGCATCTTTCAGCCCAGTACTGATCCTGAAAAGTAATTTTAACCGTACTTACCAGTAACTTGAATTTCCTTCCATAGGATATCATTGCCTGCTTTTGCTGAAAAAGTTTCTAAGTGTCGATTTTTGAAACATACAAATATTCCTCTAAAATCAGCCGAAATACGAATTCCGATTTACTCACCTGTTATCAGGAGAGACCTCAGTGCTGCATCTTTCAGCCCAGTACTGATCCTGAAAAGTAATTTTAACCGTACCTACCAGTAACTTGAATTTCCTTCCATAGGATATCATTGACTGGTTTCACTTGGAAATTCTTCTAAGTGTGCAGTTTTGGAACTTTATAATATTCCTCTAAAATCAGCCGAAATACGAATTCCGATTTACTCACCTGTTATCAGGAGAGACCTCAGTGCTGCATCTTTCAGCCCAGTACTGATCCTGAAAAGTAATTTTAACCGTACCTACCAGTAACTTGAATTTCCTTCCATAGGATATCATTGACTGGTTTCACTTGGAAATTCTTCTAAGTGTGCAGTTTTGGAACTTTATAATATTCCTCTAAAATCAGCCGAAATACGAATTCCGATTTACTCACCTGTTATCAGGAGAGACCTCAGTGCTGCATCTTTCAGCCCAGTACTGATCCTGAAAAGTAATTTTAACCGTACCTACCAGTAACTTGAATTTCCTTCCATAGGATATCATTGACTGGTTTCACTTGGAAATTCTTCTAAGTGTGCAGTTTTGGAACTTTATAATATTCCTCTAAAATCAGCCGAAATACGAATTCCGATTTACTCACCTGTTATCAGGAGAGACCTCAGTGCTGCATCTTTCAGCCCAGTACTGATCCTGAAAAGTAATTTTAACCGTACTTACCAGTAACTTGAATTTCCTTCCATAGGATATCATTGCCTGCTTTTTGCTGAAAAAGTTTCTAAGTGTCGATTTTTGAAACATACAAATATTCCTCTAAAATCAGCCGAAATACGAATTCCGATTTACTCACCTGTTATCAGGAGAGACCTCAGTGCTGCATCTTTCAGCCCAGTACTGATCCTGAAAAGTAATTTTAACCGTACCTACCAGTAACTTGAATTTCCTTCCATAGGATATCATTGACTGGTTTCACTTGGAAATTCTTCTAAGTGTGCAGTTTTGGAACTTTATAATATTCCTCTAAAATCAGCCGAAATACGAATTCCGATTTACTCACCTGTTATCAGGAGAGACCTCAGTGCTGCATCTTTCAGCCCAGTACTGATCCTGAAAAGTAATTTTAACCGTACCTACCAGTAACTTGAATTTCCTTCCATAGGATATCATTGACTGGTTTCACTTGGAAATTCTTCTAAGTGTGCAGTTTTGGAACTTTATAATATTCCTCTAAAATCAGCCGAAATACGAATTCCGATTTACTCACCTGTTATCAGGAGAGACCTCAGTGCTGCATCTTTCAGCCCAGTACTGATCCTGAAAAGTAATTTTAACCGTACTTACCAGTAACTTGAATTTCCTTCCATAGGATATCATTGCCTGCTTTTTGCTGAAAAAGTTTCTAAGTGTCGATTTTTGAAACATACAAATATTCCTCTAAAATCAGCCGAAATACGAATTCCGATTTACTCACCTGTTATCAGGAGAGACCTCAGTGCTGCATCTTTCAGCCCAGTACTGATCCTGAAAAGTAATTTTAACCGTACCTACCAGTAACTTGAATTTCCTTCCATAGGATATCATTGACTGGTTTCACTTGGAAATTCTTCTAAGTGTGCAGTTTTGGAACTTTATAATATTCCTCTAAAATCAGCCGAAATACGAATTCCGATTTACTCACCTGTTATCAGGAGAGACCTCAGTGCTGCATCTTTCAGCCCAGTACTGATCCTGAAAAGTAATTTTAACCGTACCTACCAGTAACTTGAATTTCCTTCCATAGGATATCATTGACTGGTTTCACTTGGAAATTCTTCTAAGTGTGCAGTTTTGGAACTTTATAATATTCCTCTAAAATCAGCCGAAATACGAATTCCGATTTACTCACCTGTTATCAGGAGAGACCTCAGTGCTGCATCTTTCAGCCCAGTACTGATCCTGAAAAGTAATTTTAACCGTACCTACCAGTAACTTGAATTTCCTTCCATAGGATATCATTGACTGGTTTCACTTGGAAATTCTTCTAAGTGTGCAGTTTTGGAACTTTATAATATTCCTCTAAAATCAGCCGAAATACGAATTCCGATTTACTCACCTGTTATCAGGAGAGACCTCAGTGCTGCATCTTTCAGCCCAGTACTGATCCTGAAAAGTAATTTTAACCGTACTTACCAGTAACTTGAATTTCCTTCCATAGGATATCATTGCCTGCTTTTTGCTGAAAAAGTTTCTAAGTGTCGATTTTTGAAACATACAAATATTCCTCTAAAATCAGCCGAAATACGAATTCCGATTTACTCACCTGTTATCAGGAGAGACCTCAGTGCTGCATCTTTCAGCCCAGTACTGATCCTGAAAAGTAATTTTAACCGTACCTACCAGTAACTTGAATTTCCTTCCATAGGATATCATTGACTGGTTTCACTTGGAAATTCTTCTAAGTGTGGAGTTTTGGAACTTTAAAATATTCCTCTAAAATCAGCCGAAATATGAATTCCGATTTACTCACCTGTTATCAGGAGAGAACCTCAGTGCTGCATCTTTCAGCCCAGCACTGACCCTGAAAAGTAATTCTAACCGTACTTACCAGTAGCTTGAATTTCCTTCCATAGGCTAACATTGACTGGTTTCACTTGGAAATTCTTCTAAGTGTGGAGTTTTGGAACTTTATAATATTCCTCTAAAATCAGCCAAAATATGAATTCCGATTTACTCACCTGTTATCATGAGAGACCTCAGTGATGCATCTTTCAGCCCAGTACTGATCCTGAAAAGTAATTTTAACCGTACTTACCAGTAACTTGAATTTCCTTCCATAGGATATCATTGCCTGCTTTTTGCTGAAAAAGTTTCTAAGTGTCGATTTTTGAAACATACAAATATTCCTCTAAAATCAGCCGAAATACGAATTCCGATTTACTGACCTGTTATCAGGAGAGACCTCAGTGCTGCATCTTTCAGCCCAGTACTGATCCTGAAAAGTAATTTTAACCGTACCTACCAGTAACTTGAATTTCCTTCCATAGGATATCATTGACTGGTTTCACTTGGAAATTCTTCTAAGTGTGCAGTTTTGGAACTTTATAATATTCCTCTAAAATCAGCCGAAATACGAATTCCGATTTACTCACCTGTTATCAGGAGAGACCTCAGTGCTGCATCTTTCAGCCCAGTACTGATCCTGAAAAGTAATTTTAACCGTACCTACCAGTAACTTGAATTTCCTTCCATAGGATATCATTGACTGGTTTCACTTGGAAATTCTTCTAAGTGTGCAGTTTTGGAACTTTATAATATTCCTCTAAAATCAGCCGAAATACGAATTCCGATTTACTCACCTGTTATCAGGAGAGACCTCAGTGCTGCATCTTTCAGCCCAGTACTGATCCTGAAAAGTAATTTTAACCGTACTTACCAGTAACTTGAATTTCCTTCCATAGGATATCATTGCCTGCTTTTTGCTGAAAAAGTTTCTAAGTGTCGATTTTTGAAACATACAAATATTCCTCTAAAATCAGCCGAAATACGAATTCCGATTTACTCACCTGTTATCAGGAGAGACCTCAGTGCTGCATCTTTCAGCCCAGTACTGATCCTGAAAAGTAATTTTAACCGTACCTACCAGTAACTTGAATTTCCTTCCATAGGATATCATTGACTGGTTTCACTTGGAAATTCTTCTAAGTGTGGAGTTTTGGAACTTTATAATATTCCTCTAAAATCAACCGAACTACGAATTCCAATTTACTCACCTGTTATCAGGAGAGAACCCAGTGCTGCATCTTTCAGCCCAGCACTGACCCTGAAAAGTAATTCTAACCTTACTTACCAGTAACTTGAATTTCCTTCCATAGGCTAACATTGACTGGTTTCACTTGGAAATTCTTCTAAGTGTGGAGTTTTGGAACTTTAAAATATTCCTCTAAAATCAGCCGAAATATGAATTCCGATTTACTCACCTGTTATTAGGAGAGAACCTCAGTGCTGCATCTTTTAGCCCAGCACTGACCCTGAAAAGTAATTCTAACCGTACTTACCAGTAGCTTGAATTTCCTTCCATAGGCTAACATTGACTGGTTTCACTTGGAAATTCTTCTAAGTGTGGAGTTTTGGAACTTTATAATATTCCTCTAAAATCAGCCAAAATATGAATTCCGATTTACTCACCTGTTATCATGAGAGACCTCAGTGATGCATCTTTCAGCCCAGTACTGATCCTGAAAAGTAATTTTAACCGTACTTACCAGTAACTTGAATTTCCTTCCATAGGATATCATTGCCTGCTTTTTGCTGAAAAAGTTTCTAAGTGTCGATTTTTGAAACATACAAATATTCCTCTAAAATCAGCCGAAATACGAATTCCGATTTACTGACCTGTTATCAGGAGAGACCTCAGTGCTGCATCTTTCAGCCCAGTACTGATCCTGAAAAGTAATTTTAACCGTACCTACCAGTAACTTGAATTTCCTTCCATAGGATATCATTGACTGGTTTCACTTGGAAATTCTTCTAAGTGTGCAGTTTTGGAACTTTATAATATTCCTCTAAAATCAGCCGAAATACGAATTCCGATTTACTCACCTGTTATCAGGAGAGACCTCAGTGCTGCATCTTTCAGCCCAGTACTGATCCTGAAAAGTAATTTTAACCGTACCTACCAGTAACTTGAATTTCCTTCCATAGGATATCATTGACTGGTTTCACTTGGAAATTCTTCTAAGTGTGCAGTTTTGGAACTTTATAATATTCCTCTAAAATCAGCCGAAATACGAATTCCGATTTACTCACCTGTTATCAGGAGAGACCTCAGTGCTGCATCTTTCAGCCCAGTACTGATCCTGAAAAGTAATTTTAACCGTACTTACCAGTAACTTGAATTTCCTTCCATAGGATATCATTGCCTGCTTTTTGCTGAAAAAGTTTCTAAGTGTCGATTTTTGAAACATACAAATATTCCTCTAAAATCAGCCGAAATACGAATTCCGATTTACTCACCTGTTATCAGGAGAGACCTCAGTGCTGCATCTTTCAGCCCAGTACTGATCCTGAAAAGTAATTTTAACCGTACCTACCAGTAACTTGAATTTCCTTCCATAGGATATCATTGACTGGTTTCACTTGGAAATTCTTCTAAGTGTGGAGTTTTGGAACTTTATAATATTCCTCTAAAATCAACCGAACTACGAATTCCAATTTACTCACCTGTTATCAGGAGAGAACCCAGTGCTGCATCTTTCAGCCCAGCACTGACCCTGAAAAGTAATTCTAACCGTACTTACCAGTAACTTGAATTTCCTTCCATAGGCTAACATTGACTGGTTTCACTTGGAAATTCTTCTAAGTGTGGAGTTTTGGAACTTTATAATATTCCTCTAAAATCAGTCGAAATATGAATTCCGATTTACTCACCTGTTATCATGAGAGACCTCAGTGCTGCATCTTTCAGCCCAGTACTGATCCTGAAAAGTAATTTTAACCGTACTTACCAGTAACTTGAATTTCCTTCCATAGGATATCATTGCCTGCTTTTTGCTGAAAAAGTTTCTAAGTGTCGATTTTTGAAACATACAAATATTCCTCTAAAATCAGCCGAAATACGAATTCCGATTTACTCACCTGTTATCAGGAGAGACCTCAGTGCTGCATCTTTCAGCCCAGTACTGATCCTGAAAAGTAATTTTAACCGTACCTACCAGTAACTTGAATTTCCTTCCATAGGATATCATTGACTGGTTTCACTTGGAAATTCTTCTAAGTGTGGAGTTTTGGAACTTTATAATATTCCTCTAAAATCAACCGAACTACGAATTCCAATTTACTCACCTGTTATCAGGAGAGAACCCAGTGCTGCATCTTTTAGCCCAGCACTGACCCTGAAAAGTAATTCTAACCGTACTTACCAGTAACTTGAATTTCCTTCCATAGGCTAACATTGACTGGTTTCACTTGGAAATTCTTCTAAGTGTGGAGTTTTGGAACTTTATAATATTCCTCTAAAATCAGTCGAAATATGAATTCCGATTTACTCACCTGTTATCATGAGAGACCTCAGTGCTGCATCTTTCAGCCCAGTACTGATCCTGAAAAGTAATTTTAACCGTACTTACCAGTAACTTGAATTTCCTTCCATAGGATATCATTGCCTGCTTTTTGCTGAAAAAGTTTCTAAGTGGCGATTTTTGAAACATACAAATATTCCTCTAAAATCAGCCGAAATACGAATTCCGATTTACTCACCTGTTATCAGGAGAGACCTCAGTGCTGCATCTTTCAGCCCAGTACTGATCCTGAAAAGTAATTTTAACCGTACCTACCAGTAACTTGAATTTCCTTCCATAGGATATCATTGACTGGTTTCACTTGGAAATTCTTCTAAGTGTGCAGTTTTGGAACTTTATAATATTCCTCTAAAATCAGCCGAAATACGAATTCCGATTTACTCACCTGTTATCAGGAGAGAACCCAGTGCTGCATCTTTTAGCCCAGCACTGACCCTGAAAAGTAATTCTAACCTTACTTACCAGTAACTTGAATTTCCTTCCATAGGCTAACATTGACTGGTTTCACTTGGAAATTCTTCTAAGTGTGGAGTTTTGGAACTTTATAATATTCCTCTAAAATCAGCCGAAATCTGAATTCCGATTTACTCACCTGTTATCATGAGAGACCTCAGTGCTGCATCTTTCAGCCCAGTACTGATCCTGAAAAGTAATTTTAACCGTACTTACCAGTAACTTGAATTTCCTTCCATAGGATATCATTGCCTGCTTTTGCTGAAAAAGTTTCTAAGTGTCGATTTTTGAAACATACAAATATTCCTCTAAAATCAGCCGAAATACGAATTCCGATTTACTCACCTGTTATCAGGAGAGACCTCAGTGCTGCATCTTTCAGCCCAGTACTGATCCTGAAAAGTAATTTTAACCGAACCTACCAGTAACTTGAATTTCCTTCCATAGGATATCATTGACTGGTTTCACTTGGAAATTCTTCTGTGTGTGCAGTTTTGGAACTTTATAATATTCCTCTAAAATCAGCCGAAATACGAATTCCGATTTACTCACCTGTTATCAGGAGAGACCTCAGTGCTGCATCTTTCAGCCCAGTACTGATCCTGAAAAGTAATTTTAACCGTACTTACCAGTAACTTATAGTTCCTTCCATAGGAATCCATTGTCTGGTTTTCAGCAGAAAAGTTTCAAAGTGTTGATTTTCACAAACTACAAAT